>JAVRXN010000009.1:98806225-99005626 GCA_033556935.1 Timema podura | reverse complement strand
AATAGCAACACGAGTAATATAAGATCGCTAATTGCTCCTGTTCAATACAGCAATGACGCTAAATAAATTATTCATTAAATTTATTTAAGGGATTTTAATTAAAACTGATAATTAATCACATCAACCTAATCACTATGATATCAAAAACGCATGAATTGTGAATCGTTAGTTCCGTGTCGATAAAAAATAACGCGCCCTCTGCTACCCATGAATCCCGAAACCTAGCATTACAAAATATGGCTGCCCAAGTGATGTTACGGTATGATGGTACCCGAAAAGTGAAAAAAACATTGGGTTACTCAACAACTGCATCAATGTCATCATTCATTTCAAATCGTCCTGTACTAAACTTCAACAGCAGTCACTTTTATTTAAATTAAATTTTATTCCTCTATATACTTCTCATGTGTCTGTAATAAAGAAAATTCTTCTGGAAACACAGGATTTGGTATTTCGAAAATAGTAGCAACCCTGTAAAATACGTGTAGCCCGCATTCGATGGAAAAGTAATATATTTCCACAGTATGTTTACCTACGAAGATTGCTCTGGTTGATCTCAAACTCGAGCAGTTAGTGCAATTACATCAACGAAACAATACAAATATTACCATAAACTATAACAACGGCCATTTTTAAGAACTAATTTGGACTTTATTGATCTTGCAAGAGTAATTTATTTTGAATTAAACAGTAACAGCACTAAGTTTAGATTTCTCGGTAAATTTCCCATTTAGTTAACATTATTAGATTTGATTCAGTAAAATTTTTGTTTTCTTTCCTTTTACTTTACGTCGAGTTTGATAAAACGTAATAAAAAAATGAAAAATTATACAATTTAAAAAATAGTTTGATCCCATTCATGCAAATAGTATGGTTTTTATTGCTACCCCTTGCAAGGGTAAATAAACACAAATTGTCTAAAGCCGTTTCACCTGTCCACTAAAACTTTTTATGAGGTTCACAAATAATTTTGTAGACATCCCCGCCATTATTTGTTGCGTATTTTTCAAACATCTTGAGTGATGGCAATAACCGCGGACGTTTGTTGATATTGACGTCAGACACGCACCCGCGTTCCCGTTGAGTGCGAGCTTTGCGCTTGCGCCGTGTTAAGGTACACACACACACACACACACAGTATCCGTTGCACCGTGGACCACTCCCACTATACGCGTGCTAATGCGTATTCGTAATTTATGTGGATGTTATGTATATTTATTAGTGAGAAGTGAAAAACAAGAAAAACACCCCTGTAAAACTTCTCCGTATGATATACGACTAAATAAACGGAGTGAATTTGCAACTTTGTTAGTGATTCGATGGGTAAAATTTTATAAACCCCATCTTTCCTTCCAGCTCTTCCCTCCAGCGTAGAAAAAAGACCCGTTCGAGCCGGTTTGAGAAGATTAGAGCCGTATTCTCCTCCTTATTTCCATCCATCTATCATTCCAGCCTTTCACAGTTTACGAACACTATTTTTAGTCATCATTTCACAAACCAACACATGTATACCTTGGTCTACCAATTATACCTCCTATTTCGTTTCTAGCACTGCTTACACATAATCTGTGCTAAGCCACACTCTGTCAGTTTACATCCACGAGTCGTGGTAACACATTGTGTTCCATCACCTAACAACATAAGTTTATTTGTTTAAATATTGTTACAATTTTTTTTTTCTTGTTATGGGTTTACATCCATATTTCTCTCAATCTAACTGTTATATTATCCAATATTCTTTACTAATCTTTAATTTTAATTTTACTGTTCCATGATTATGTACGTAAAAATCGAGTTCCGAAACATGTTGGATAACTAAGGTTCCAGTAATCCCCATCATACACTGGAACACTGGAAGAAGTAACGGGAACAGAAATCTCAGATAAACTTAGATAGTTTTTGAAAAATAGGGTTAAAATATTTTAGAAAGTAATTCGGATACTGCAACTTTTACAATTCAAGCAATCACCACCTTTTGAATAGTTATGTTTTGACTTGTTTTAGTATGTTTTATTTCACTTTCGTTAAAAACTAGTTTGTCAATTATTTGTGTATTATGTCATGTTTGTTAGTTTGGCCAATTTGACTAATACTATAACAAATGTAGTCAAGGTAAATATTTTAAATATCAAAGTGTGTTAAGTAAAAACAGAAAAAATTGAGTACAAACAACTTGTAAAAGTGTTAATCATAACTATATTTATCTTCAATATTCAATCTATTAATTACATTTATTTTAACTCATACCTTTGTAATTTATTAACGACAATATCTAAGTCTTGGCTTATATTATATTCATTTACTCCTTACGAAAGATTCAATTAGAATGTTTTCTAAAATGTTCTAATGTGTTTATACCGAATTTTCAACTTTACGAAACCTAAGTGATCCTGTTTTTTTATCACATTCACATCCATCATATGATTATGAAAGTAGGTTTATTCTTTAAAGGCTGTATCGTATTAACTTAAGCGCCACATTAAGAGGGAAGGGGGGCGTTAATGAGCAATAAAATACAGTGCCGCGTAACGATCATCTGTTTTCTAGATCCGCGCCCCAACCCACGTGTTCCGAGCATGCGATGGTTAGAGCGGCGTGTAGTGAGTGAGTGGGTGGCTAGGCCGCGTAGCGCAATGACAGATGACATCGGGGCACGAAATGCCTTCGTGCGTGTTTGAGAAGCCCACCTCGCTCAGGCCAATGACTATTAGCCAGAGATGTACGGAGTTTATTTTCTGGGACAGCTGACTTGTTTAGGACTAATATATTTGTTTAAAAAACTTAGAAGCTTGAACTTTGTTAAGCTAGTTAAGTTGTAATTTATTAATTATAGTCTATTAAACTTTTTTTTAAACCCCTTGAATGTAGACTAATCTTAGGAGTAGTAAGAATATTTTAGAAAATGTATAAAACATATAATTAGAGACTCTGTCTTTTCGTTTTAGCGATAAAAACGATAAAAATCAAACGTAATCAATATAGTTTTTCTTCTTCTAAATGTTCACGTTTCAAATGGTTTGGTTGAATTTTCAGTGAGTTTTATATTCGCTATATAAAGTGATAAACGACTATTTCCGTGATAAATGCCTTTATGAGTGACGCAACAGCGATTTATATATATATATATATATATATATATGTAAATTGGGACAATTGGTTAGATTTAATATTTTTTAATAATGGTCAACCTAGGAAACATATTAGAAGTGCTTCGAATTGGTATTTCTTGGTATTTTCCCAAGGCCACGAGCCGATCACATGATAAAGTGACAAAAATAGACCACCCCTTGCGCATCTCCCTCCATCGAGGACAATCAATGCATTCTTCTGGTGGCTCTTTGTTTTAATGTGTGGTGTATGTAACAGTCGTCTCGAGTGAGAAAAACTGAACACACTGAAGAATCATGTCCTCTCCAGCGGGCATGTTACAAATAAATCGTTGGACGCAGGGTCGCTGGCTGCAGCAAACGGCAAAGCACGATTTTAAAAATGAACCCAAGGGCGAAGAAAGCCAAGACAGAAAAGACTGCCATCATAAGCGATATTGTGAAAATGTGTTTGAAAGCAAACATTCCTCTACAAAAAATAGATCACCCTGCTGTACGCCAGTATCTGAAAACGGAAGTTGTCCTTATATGCCTAAACCTAAATACCTGCCACTTTGCTAAGTAATGCTAATTTTTAAAATATAAATGCTACAAAACGCGATTTTTCAAGTAATTGATGCTAAAAAAAATTTGTGTTTCTCCATATAATATTGACCAATATTTACGAAAGTGTCACTAAATTTATCTAAAAGCTGTCGAAATTGGCATTCCAATAGTGACAGCTGAAGAACATATAGTCCTAACTTGACGCATAAATACACGAAAATAGGCCTATATTTAGAAATATTTTGAACTGTCGGTTTGGGATATCCCAATTAAAATCCTATTCACTTATAACCTATGTTAAATTATTATTAACCACCCTTTTCGGTGGCTGCATGGTATAAGGCAGCGGTCGGCAACCAACGGCCCGCGGGCCTGATTTTATTATTCATTATTTATATAACTGATTTTATCTGATCCGCAAAAATATTTAGCAAACATACAACTTTATTCATAATAATAACTATGAGAAATAAAAAGTTTTTTTCTTGATTAAAAAACTCCACCAAATTTTTGTTTACACCCATACATCCCGCGATGTCCAAAAGATTACCGACCCCTGGTCTAAGGTGCCACTCTTGAAATCTAAACTGCCGATGATTGAGAGATCGGGTTTGGAATCCCGGTTGAGTGTTCTGAGAATATTTTTCCTAAATTGTTTCCCCACTCTTTCTCCACGAAAACGTGGAGGGATAAGGATGATAGAGTTTTAGAGTAAATGTAACACATTTTCGTTGAGGAAGAATTTTAAATCATTTAAAAAGAATCACCCTCAATACTTCCGGGCTGGATTCAAATCCTGATTTCTCCGTCACTAGCAAATCAGATGAGACGAGCTAGGTGTGTATGCCGCGGGCCCGCTGATGCGAGATAGCACAGTAATTAATAAATAATTTAAGTATCAGCTCCAATAAGTTGATTGAATGTTAGTAGCCGAGGAATCAGATTATTTAAATTAATGAGGATTGTCCGCAGTAACTCAATTATATCCCATTTCTCTGATTATTGAGCATACGTTGGGATTACACTAATGATCAAAGTAAGTTATTAAACTCCATTGCCAATTTGACGATAATTCAACCCTATCAAAATGCAGAACATACTGCTTTGGGAAATGTTTAGTTGTGCGGGTTAGAGCAACAAATGCCTAAAAAATCACGTGAAGTGAAGACAGAGAATGAGTGTTTGTTTGAAAGAAACTGGTGAAAGGGATGCCTTTCAAATATGCGATGGGAAAAATGACTACTGTTACAATTATTTCTGTGTTTTATATGTGTTTTTACCTAAAATAACTTCCGAAACAATCGATTGATTTTTACCGAACTTGTAAAGCACGAAGGCAATACATATCTTCAGACTAATTTATTTTTTATATCTTTTTTCGAAACCTCATTTTGGGGCCAGAGGTGGAATAACATCAAGCGTTTAGTTTACTAATCATAGTTAGAATAATTGGTTCAGATGGGCTAAGGTTGAATAATTACTGGAATATTAAAAAAAATACATACAAGTGGTCACCAAAGTTAGCTAAAAATTTCAGACACATATTTATTTCTATCCAATTTCAATAAAACTAGGTTTCCTCATAGTACTTCTTTAGGGCATCCTTCATTTATAATAACTATTTTGTTTCTTTGGCCCATGTTGGATGTGACAAGGGGTCTTAAAATCTCATAAAATAAAATGTGAGTTTATTTTAACCAAACTTGGGATACACTTAAATTACTCCCTTAAGAATTCACTATTATCCTAAATAATTATCGTTTCTTTGACTTATTAACTTGATCAAGGACATCTACAATTCTATCATTTAAAACATATATAGACTGTTTAATACAATTTCAAGAAACCTATTGTCTTCCACGCTTAATGATATTGATTCTTTGTTACTATAGCATATATTACTTTACCCAATGTTGTACACATTTTTAAAATAACTAATTTTAATCATATTCAGCATAATAAGGTAACCTAAACAAACACAACTTCTTTTGAAAAAAATCAATATACTACTAATTTCTTCTGACGGCTCATGTTAATCAGACAAGGCTAAAATGATTTTGTTTAAATAATTAAAAAAAATAATACTTGTGCACAAATGGAAGTAGGGCCTACACATCATTGAGTTACGAGTCGTCTTACTATAAAATAAAATATAGCTTAAATAACTGTGTTTTTAAATACGACTTCACATAAGCCAACACACTGAAAATAATAAATTTCAACAATATTTGTTTAGAATAGTACTCATAACACACGCAGAACTTTTATAGGTATTTTTGGCATTTTTTTTCCAAACACTCATACCATGATCAATCTGTGAATAACTTAGTTTAGTTTTAGGAGGAGGAAAAAAAAGCTTAACTTTTTCATTGCTATTGTCATTTTTAGCTGTTAGTCATCTGGTTTGGTTATTTTCATTTATAGGTCGAGTTTTATAACTAAAAATTTGGATTTTGGCAGCAGAAAATACAATATGCGACAAATCGTGTATTCTATTAGATATTCTTGCTTATAGCCTGTATTGGAGCAAAGTTATCTTAGATTTTCAGCCAAATAATCTTTGAGTGCCATGTTGTTTGGGTTTGAACCAAACGGAAATTAAATTTCCCATTGGGAGGAGTTTTGTTTCGAGCTCTTTATAAACGTTTTCTGCGTTGTTTCCCCGTTTCTGTCGAATTTTCTCTCTCTCTCTCTCTCTCGGGTCGCAGCAACACATCTTTTATACGATTTCAATCGTATTAAACGGCAAATGGATTTCAAAGTGGATATTTTATTTGTTTTTGTAGTTGTAGTTTTTCCACAACAAGAAACATCTTTTACAAAAAGCTTTATTGTGTTTTTTTTATGTCGTCCCCCCCTCCCCCGTGTTGTTTCCTTTGTTATTAGAGTTCAGTGAAACGCTCTGTCAACATGAGGTTGTCTGTTTCAGTCGCTGTTTTATTGACAATCGTAGGATGCCATTAAAATATTGATGTTTTCGCTCTTTGGACTGGAAAGGGGGTTTCCGCACACTGGCTGTTGTCAAGAACAAGCAAGATTTGTAATCAAATCGTCTACGTACCCTTAAATATTTTATAAATAATTAAATATTAGACATTAGTGGGCCTACTCTGATTTTTTATTTGCTAATTTAAAAAAATGTGTAATTGATTTGACAAACACTTGAACTATCTGTAAAAGTTTGTATATTTACTTAAAGGCTCTAGGTTTGGTAACCTACAAGGTCAACATTGTGACTGTAAAATTCATTCACAATCCTTTAGAGTTTTTCTAACTCTTACAACTAAAACTAAGACTGCTATTTTTCCACAAGATTTGACTTCTATTTGACTTAACTGATTACACACACACACACACACACACACACACATATATATATATATATATATATATTTAGCACAATCAACAGTTTAACTATACAGTTCAATTTTTATGGAAAGGGCATTTTAGAAAATATAAACGAAATTTTTTCGGCCCAAATTTATAACATTTTACTATTTAACTTGTGATATTTTATAGGTTTCTATAATATCCATCAAAAGTAACGGTTGCATTTAACATGACCTGACGCATGGATACAGAAAAGTAGATCTAACGACTTTACTAGCTCACAGACAAAATCCTGCATGTGAAAATTGGACTGTATTTACCATAGTTATAGATAATTAACTGATAATACGAATGTGTGATTATTATTATTAAGTGGATGAACTGTGAATTAATTAACTGAAGTTGAGACCTAGCTCAAATAAGACAATAAGGTACTTGTGGTAAAAATATATATATATAGGCTCATACATAATATAATTTCGTCAATAATTAAGTAGTTAATTAAAGAAAAAAGCAAACCAAGCTCAAAGATATTTGAAATATTAAATTACGAATATCCTGACAATATTTAACATATGAAAATAAGGACCAGTACATATAAATAATAATTTTTTAAATAAATCATAAGCTAAAAGACTAAACAGGATAATTTTACTAAACCTATAGCCAAAATTCTTATTATTATTTAACCTAATTGACTAATTTATTAGAACCTATTCCTGATATAAATATAGTAAACCCGGAAATTGATAATAAAACTATCTTAATATTTATTTTAATCAAAGCTGAATTAAACCGAATTAATAAATAAACACCGGCACTTACTAATGTAGATGAACGTACCAAAGCAGAATGTCATGCTAGTTTAATATTGATATTAATAACTTTCCATTCACAACTATTAATAACCAATTAACTTTATTATGACCCGCCTTGGTGCGTAGTTGGCTAACGCGCTAGTCGTGTTGAGCTCGACCGCCGAGGACGGGGAGATCGAGGTTCGAATCTCGGTCGGGTGAACTGGGGGTGGTTTTTCCTAAATGGTTTTCCACTCTCCCTCCACGCAAATGCGGTTCACTTCCTCTAAATTCAACCCTCCCAATTCCTAATCCATTAGAGTAATTAGTAATTAAGCGTATAACCCGAACGGTAGTAAGACGCGGTGCTAAATAAAAAATAAAAAAAAACTTTATTATGGTACTTAAAGTTTCATAACGTGGTTTATATACACTCACGGATATGGGGAATATATTTGTATTCCTCCAACTCTCCCTCATCCTACGGATGAGGTGTCAAATGTTGGTGAGGAAAGATAGGAGGAAGAGAATGACCGGAAGCTTGCAGTGTCTGTTAGAACCCACTGTTATTCTGATACGTGCCCATGGACGTAATTGACTAAACAGCGCCGATTGAGGAATAAAGGCGTGCAGGTGGATGATACCGGATGATCGAAAAGTTGCAGATGACCCGAGTATCTTGTTCAATTTTGCTTGGTTTCTTGGAGGCGACCTTTACCATAATTTCAATATATTGTCTCAAAATATTTGTTTACTTTAGTACAGAACCTACCAAACCTTGACTATCTCTAGTTTTTTTTCCTTCTTCATCAAAGCAAGTATTGTATGTAAGTCATGACCGTTTCTGACCTCGAAACGTTTATAAATACTTACGTTTTATGTGTGCTTGATCCCAAAAAAGTGAATTTATTTATTCTTTTCGTCTGTATATCTATCCCTGATCACCTATCTGAAACGGTTTGATGTTTTTTTAAAAACTTGTTACTAAAATGTTATAGGACAATACCTCGGAGCATTTTTTTTTTTTTAATTTTGAACCTAACCCAAAATAAAGAATAAATTGTTTACTTATGAGTGATTTTTTGGAATTCAAAATTTTTCTAAATGGCTCATGTTTTTGTTTAAAATTGATATCTATGGAGTATTTTACCCGACAAATAATACTGTATGCTTGTACTTTGGTCAATAATTCGTAAAGGGTAGTTTACTGATTACCTTTTTTATTTTTATTTTTAGAAATGGCTCTAGCGATTTGGTTAAAAATCGGTATTTGTTAAGTTTTTACTTAATACATAATTATATATAGTATATATATAATAAATGTATATTTGCTTTTCTTGAAAAAATAATTTAATAGTACGGTAATTTACTGATGACTGATTAAAAAAAAGATCTCTAATGATTTTGTTCAAAATTCTTATTTGCGGACTTTTTTATATGACGATAAATAATTTTTGTCTGCTTTTCTAATATAAATTAAGATTGAGATCAAAATGGGAATCTGAGGATAGTCTTTTGTGATAAATAAGAATATATTTTTATTTTACAAATATATATATCTTTTAAGGTTGGTTTACAAATAACTTATTCTTGATTTGATTTTTTTTTAAGCTTTAATACACTTTATGAGGTAGTTTGTACGATTGTGTCATACCATTTATTTCACCGCTTCTTACCGCTTTTCAGGGCTATTTGGAATTCACTATACGAATGTGACAGATGAGGAAAGTTGAATTAATAGTAAATGTGTCCGCATTTGGGTGGAGGGAGAATGAACTATTTACGGAAAAAAAAACCCTTAGTAAACGCAACTGGAATTCGAACTACCATCACAATATTACCTGTAAACCCGCCTCGGTGGCGTAGTTAGTTAGCTAACGCGCTAGTTTCATGTTGAGCTGGACTGCTGAGGACGGAGAGATCGAGGTTCGAATCTTGGTTGGGTGAATTGGTTTTTTTCCTAAATGGTTTTCCACGATTCCTCCACGCAAATGTGGGTTCACTTCCTCTAAATTCAACCTTCCCAATTCCTAAGCCATTAGCGTAATTGGTACTTAAGCGTATAACCCGAACGGGTAGTAAGACGCGGTGCTAAATAATAATAATAAATAATAAAAAACATTACCTGTAAACAAGACTGCGTTTGACCTTAAGAGTGCGCTTGCCCACTATTACATGGATTTGTTTTGTTTTCGGCAAGGCTAGCCACACGTTGGCCTCTGATCCGAGAAACTGGGATTTGATCCACTTTGACTGAACTCACCATCCCAAGAGATTACTGGTGCAGGCAATTAAAATTCACCCTCATCCTGTTCCTTTGAACTTGATAGGTCACAATGCTGACAGAAGCAAAATGTACCAAGTACCACCATTGTTACAAGTGCATTTATTACATTAACGAGTCGACCTCGGTTGTCTTGGGATAAAGTGCTAGCCATAAGATCCGATGTTCGTGTGTTCAAACCCAGCCGGGGTCAACGGATTTTTCCTGAGTGATAAAAATCCGTAGCACAACTTTCTTCGAAGGGAAAGTAAGGCCTTCGGTCCCATGTTGATTGTGGCATGTAAAATAATCCTGGAAGGTATATGAAAATACCTTTCCCGGTAAAATTGGTAGGACCTTTCGCTTTCGCTCATAGAAATTCGCGTGTGCTGATGTAATCAGTCGGTTCAGAAAGTGCACTTTAGATACCTCAAATAAATACATTATCGTGGCAATATATTAAGCGAACATGTATACATAAAACTATATTGACCTACAAATCGGCTCACCCTCTAGTTATGGGGTGGAAGAGTAAAATCGGTGGGGTGTAAGTCAACCATATTTTAATTAATAGCTGGTTTCTCTCTACACATCGCCTTTTCCCCAATAAAACATGGAACTCGTTAGTCAATCCAATCTTCTTTTCCTTTCCTTCGACTCCCTTCCTTGAATAGAGGAAACCTCCATAGTGGCTTCAAAGAAGGGGAACCAGGCGGTCGAGACCTGTGTGAATAGAAGATCGCTAAAAAGAGTTCCCCATTTGTTATTTCCTCTGTATACATGACCGATATATTCTGTGGTTTCGATCGACTAAAGCCACCCGAAACCATTTCACGAAAGGGAGTACGAAAAAACAAATGTCCCGAACACACTATAGTGGTGATTTATTGCGGTGATTATTAAACTGTGATTCATGACTCTAGGGGCAAACGACTTTTCTTAGTTGACTAGCGAGACAACTGTAAAAAATATGTTGTTAGTTTGGATTTTTAAACTCTGTATACATCTTCTAAATTATGTATAGTCAGGGTTGCCACGCACCTGGAAAATCGGGGCATCACATGGAATTTTTCGTGTTTAGGAAAACCGGAAAAACACAGTCTTTCAGAAAACTTATAAAAAACTGGAATATTGATCAATTTGGGACCTTTAAATGCTAGTTTTATATAGTGGACCTTTGTAAAGAAAAATAAATGGTACGGTGCACCGCACAAACGTTCTCCATCTTTTATCTTAAAATAGACATTTTACTACAAACTAGTAAGATTCATGTAATAAAATAATAGGTGTAGAATAAAATGTAATAAAATAATTGGTGTTGAAACACTATTACACCAAAGATCATAAATTAAATAATATATACTGTTAGTTAACAACTCTATGGCATTAGAAACTAGGAATATTATTACAGAATAACTGAGAAAAGAGAAACATATTTGTCAACTAAAGAGCATAAGAATCAAATTCATTTTCAAAGACCTGAATTAAAAACGTATATATATATTCTTATAGCGCAGAAACTATTGGTTTTATAAAAATATATTTCAAATAAAAAATTTGTATCCATAATATTACTACAACTTTACAATGATAAGTTATTTCGTGTTTCAAATAGTTGCAGAGAAATTATGAAAATTAGAAAATCTCCTCTGTGTAAAATGCCCTTAAAATCATTTTCACGAGAAAATGAGAGCTGCCGTATTTTTTATAGTGAAAAATAGTTTCTAGATAAGAAAATTAATCAAAATCGTTAGAGCAAATTTCGAGAAAATCCTAAATTAACTATAAAATTAATCACACTGATTCATTATATGTTTTATACCCCCTCCCCCCTCCTAAAACATTTGGCTCCGTAACCACTGTATATTATATGTTCCCATAAATTTCATCTCATCCTCTTTTAAACATCAGATACATGACTTCATATTATTCAGTTTTATGAAAAAAGAAATGGCATTTTTATAGATTGCAATCTAAATTGTTTGGAAAATGGGGGTTTCTTCTGTAGCCTGCAAATAGTGACAACGCGTCATAGTTTTCAACACTCTTTGGAGAGAGTAACTGTTCAAAAAATACCGTAAAGTTATTGTTTCAGAATGAGATCACATTATTTCAGAAGAACACGTTCTCGTAAAAAAAAAAGAATTAAAACGTGTACGTGGTTTACATTGCCAAATTTTCAAAAAATAATATTTGGAATTGTACTACAGGTGAAGTTTTTGAAACAAACCCTGTCCTTCGAACGCACGCGCGCGCGCGCGCCACACACACACACACACACACACACACACACACACACACACACACACACACACACACATTACCCGGGGCTCATGCCGCATACCTAATAAATCCGTGAACCAAACAGCCATAGACTTGCCCCGCTACCAGTCCCCAAGATTAATAGCTTTAATAAGGTGGGGAAAGGGGGGGCAGCAGTAGACCGACTTAAAGGAAACTACCGGGGCCGACTTACAATTTAAACTGACAGGACTATACCGCCGTATTTAATTCATGAGTGGGTAAAGCGCAAGCTTTAGGGGAAGAAAATTAAATCGGGACGGTAAAAGGGTTGGGGGGTATGGTTGGGTAGTGAGAAGGGGGCAGAAGCGCCCTAGAGACATAATATGAACTCGGGATGTTTCTTCGCGTGTGAACAGAAGACACGGATCAAGGTAGAAGGCGGGATTGTCATTAAGTCATAATTGGGGTGGAATGATAAAGATTGTCTTTGCGGTCTAGTTATTAAATCATATTCGTTATCTGAAGACGGTAGTAGCTACTCCCGGTGAACAATAGGTTAAAAATTATAAAGAGGCCAAGAGGTTTTGTGAAACTCAATGGTAAAACGTTTTATAACTTTAAAAATATAAACGCTAATGTTTTTCAATAAAAAGGCGCTTACATTTAACAATGTTGTGCGTCTGGCTCATTAGGTTCGTTGGTGGTCCGTCTTCCCACAGGACTATAGGTATTGTGTTTGAGTCCTACCATGACAGAAAAAATATATCATTGCTGAAATTGGGGACTTTCCATTTAATAGTGGTGAATTAACGGTTAGAGGACTGGGGGCTTTGTCTATTATATAATTAATGTAGTGAGTTGTGTGTTGATCAGTTAGTACAGAAACTAAACGTTCAAAACATTGAATCTATTCGCGGATAGACTTGCACTTACAAACTTTGAATAACTTATCGTATAATTAATTTCATTTTATCTCAAAACAATGATTTGGTTCAACTATAATATACTTTTACATTAGATTACCCGCCTCGGTGGCGTAGTTGACAAACGCGCTAGTCGTGTTGAGCTCGACCGCCGAGGACGGGGAGATCGAGGTTCGAATCTCGGTCGGGTGAACTGGGGGTGGTTTTCCTAAATGGTTTTCCACTCTCCCTCCACGCAAATGCGGGTTCACTTCCTCTAAATTCAACCCTCCCAATTCCTAATCCATTAGAGTAATTAGTACTTAAGCGTATAACCCGAACGGGTAGTAAGACGCGGTGCTAAATATTATTATTATTATTATTATTATTATTATTATTATTATTATTACATTAGATTTGTTGTTTTTGTGAGTTTTATGACCATACAAAACTGTTCCCCCAAAATAAGAATGCATCAACCCGGCGTTTGCGTGATTGTTACTGAACAGAGTTTAAAAATGAGTTTTAACAGCCCCACCCCACCCCCCAACCCATCAGTGATCAATGTCTTCGTGAGGGAAGTTACGTTGTGGTCACGCTACTGCCGGATTGTTCAAATGTTTGTGTGAGCCGCTGTTAGCTTTAGCGAGGTTCAAGCTGGCTAGTTTTGATGCGATCCAGAATTAAAAACATCTAGGGAGCGAAAGAGAACAAACGTTTTCATTAAAAAAAAACGCTAGAGGAAGAAAAAGCAAAATAATGTTTTTTGGGTGGGTAAACTTGCACGAAGCTGTTTGGGAAATTAGTTTAAGCAAGGATATTACGAAACATTTCTCATCACGCCTAAAGAATTATGCCATACAATGTGGCGAAAACACTCAGGGGTAATTTGTTAGTAAAGCAAAATATTAATTTTCAACGTCTTGGGTACTTTGTTCAGAGGTTGTTTTATTTTTTACATTCACTACCATAGAGAACATGAATAACGTTCATTATTCACATAATTATTATTCAGATGATGATTGTTATTGTAAGTTGCATGGCAACTTTTAATTATATCGTGGGGTATTTGTTTGCATTGAATGGGAATTTTGAGTTCTTCTTCAATTTAAATCATCGGTTCTAGTGGGTCTTTTTTTTGGGGGGAGCAGTTGAAATATTGTCTTGACTGCATAAATAAATCATAGTTTCAAATAGTACTTTATTATTAACATGTTTCGAGTTTTATATTTAGTACCGTGTCCTACTACCCATTTAAGTTATACGCTTATATACTAATTACGCTAATGGCTTTAAGGATTAGGACGGTTATACTTAGAGGAAGTATACCCCTTTTTGCGTGGAGGGAGAGTGTGAAACCATTTTGGAAAAACCAACCTCATACCCGACTTAGAGTCGAAACTCGATCTCCCCCGTCTTTGGCAGTCTAATCTATTGCGAGAATAGCGCGTTAGACCATGTGGCCACCGAAGTGGGTTATAAGATATTGTTATCACTCATTGTTAAGACTGCAAACTTCCAGGATAAACAGAGTATACACTCTATTTACCCTGAAAAGTATTAAGCTTACCTTGCACATTTTCTCTATGACGTAGCTTATAAAATAGGTACATAGTATAATCCATCAAGGAAAGACTGATACCTTTAATGGTAAATGGAAAGTAGATTCATTTGAATAAACACTCTCATAGCTCGTATTAAAAAATAATGGTATGGAACTCCGCACGGGCTTTCTCGCTCTATTGTTTAAAAATGGAGATATTTACTCAAAATTCGTAAAATAATTTATACTAGTGAACCCAAGAATAAATTGCGCTATACATACGTAAAACTTTTTTTTACTCACAGTTTTAAATTTTATAGTTAAATTTTTAAAAAATAACGTCTTCATTTGTATATTTGAACCAATAAAAATACCGATATTGGGTCCCCAAGGGTCAACACTTCATATTAAAATTTTGACTTCTGGTTAAAATTTTCGTCATTTTATTAGGATTTATGGTTATCGCATTGCTACTAAATTTTTCTTTGATAAATTTTGCCCAATAAAATAGGTAATTATTGACTATTGAGTCTAAAATGAGAGATAGATCATTACTGTACCAGGGGCGGATCCAGGAAGGAGGTATGGAAGGCGCGCGCTCCCCTTCAAGAAATTAAACCAATCAAATCAATGTTAAAGTCACTCACTATTAGTTTTATTGTCACTAACCAGATTTCATTTTAAAAATTGTTATTGGTAATATTATTAAATGATCAATATACGGTAATTATTATAAATACTAAAACAATCACATTAGGTAATATTATTATTATTAGCACCGCGTCTTACTACCCGTTCGGGTTATACGCACATTAGGTATTAAAGTAGGGAAATAGGCATTAATGAAATTACCCAAATTTAAGTTGCGCACCTCTCACCTCGTTGAGCAAACCTGGTTTAGGTTTAAATTTACTTTATCTTTTTATATTTACTATTTCAATGATTAATAATAAAGATCTTTAGAATAATTTATTTTTAAATAACGTGCTTTAAACAAAATCTTTGAATAATACCACACAAATAACGTGTTAGTATGGCTTAGTGGTAAAATTTCGATTTAGAATGAGAAGTAACTAGTTTTACTATAGAGTGGAGTTAAAGTTCGATTGTTCGAAATCTGAATAATTCCATCTATTTTGTCTAATTGATTGAATAGCTAGAAAATTATTTATGTTATAATATTTAAACTTTTTTCCGTTTAAATAATCACTATTTATTGATATTTTTATTATTTGCTTGCAATAAATTTCGATACTAATCGCAAATTTCGAGCTATACCCTTCATTAGAGGATTATTCTCAAGTTTAGCGTAACACTGAAAAATTACTTAAGGATTTACTCTCAAATTTTGAAGTATTTTTATGTCGAAATTTCTTGAGGTGCCTTCCCCCTTCCTCCCCCCCTTCGTGACACGATCGTAGCACCCGTGTCCCTCCCCCCCCCCCCGCCCCCCACGAAAACCCTGGATTCGCCCCAGTGCTGTACTAATATTTCCCCTAAGAGGTTGAAAGAAAGAGAACACTCACTTTTTAATAGACTTATTTCTTACTCTATGGCATTGAAGAATTATTGCGTTAAAACTTTAGTAGTATATATTTACAACTAAAGCTCACAAAATTGTATTAATAATAATAATATTTAACATCGCGTCTTACTACCCGTTCGTGTTATACGCTAAAATTGTATTAATATATTTGCCAATATCTCAGAAACTGTTAGTTTTATAAAAATTATATTTCATATAAAAGTTTTTTTATTTTTTTATAGTACTACAACTTTGCAATGACAAGTTATTTAATATCTCAAATAGCTGCGGAGATACGGAAATTTCCGCTTCTGTAAAGTACCCTAAAAGTCATTTTCATGGGAAAATGAAAATAGCCAGTTTATTTATAATCTTAATCGACGCCTAGATACGTATTTTGATCAAAATCGTTAGAGCCGATTTTGATAAAATCGATTCTTTTCGCTTTTTACTAAACTACTGTTAAAAAGACACACACACAGACTGTATTGCAAAGACAACTTTTTAGGGTTCGGGGGCTATGAGACATCGATATACATCAACATTTCGGGTTAGATTTTTTTTTTACGGTCGCAAGACTTTACCTTTTGTGTTCGAAAAGTTAAAAAATATATAAATTTGCGTATAGCTTGAAAGTTATTGGTTTTATAAAAATATGTTTCGAATAATACATTTGTATTATAGATAGATCTACATATTTGTAATGATAAGTAATTTCATATCTCAAATAGTTTCGGAGATATGATAAAAAATGAGAATTTGCGCATCAGACTGTAGCCCTTAAAGTCATTTTGCCGAAATATTGAGAGTAACCATTTTGTTTGGAATATTAATAAATGTTTTAAAATGAAATTTAATCAAAAACGTTAGAGCCGATTTTTAGAGAATCGATTTTTTCTCTTTTTTGCCCCTCAGTAAACTACCCTTAATTTTAGGGCTAGATATCCAATTCCAAAATCACTCGGGGCAATCCTATGAAAACCTTAGATACCAAGTTTTAGCCCGATCGGTAAAATAGTTTAGGCTCTAATTATTGAAGGTACAGACAAGCAGATAGACAGATGAAAATTCCAAAACCACTTTTTCGGATTCGGGGGGTCATGAAACGTTGAGATTCATCAAAATCTCGACTTCGATTTTTTTTTGACGATCACAATATGTTCTTTACCTGTAAGATAGCGAGAAAGTAAAATTACACTTGCGTTCGGCTTCCAGCCATTTAGCGAGTTTTCTTGGGATACATAATTAGTTTCCTTTGGATTGTGAAACGCGCTATTTGATTTTATTTTATTTCAAAGTTGAACACATTTTACGTAGCTGCCTTACAGTTTTTTTTTACTGTTGTCTGATATTTATGATGATTTTCTTCTCATTACCAAACAAAGAACGATGCAACCATTTTAAAGTATTCTGGTTTTTTTTAACATTGCCTATTACTACTACCCGTTAGGTTTATACGCATATGTACTAATTACATTAATGAGCTGCAGATGAGAAAGTTTGAATTTAGAGAAAGTGTATGCGTATTTGCGTCGAGGAAAAGTGGAAACTCATTTTGAAAAAACACCCTCAATACACCTAAACGGGATTCGAACACCTACCTCCCTGTAATTGACATTATAGTATAGTATGAGAATGGCACCTTAGACAATGTGGCCACCGAAGAAGGTAAGTATTCCGTTAAATGAAGAATTACTTTCCGAAATGACCGGAATAACAAACATAATAAGCGTATATCTCTGAAAAGAAGTGTTCTATTGTACAGTAGCCCCGTGACTTCTTTGGTGCTGATTGACAGTTCACAGCTGACTTCTGACAGTCAACAGCTAGGTATATACCTAAATTTTGACTGTCAGAAGTGACAGCTGCTAAACACATGTTTTTTGCAGATCATGATGTAACGACTTACATGTAATGTCAATAATAACCAAATAATATCGAATGGGACAAACACTCACCAACCAAGCGGCCCGCCCTCGGAAGACCTACGCACGACCTACACCACTAAACCCGGCCTCCACTCTCGAGAATAATGCCCGTCCAACTGAGCCACGAGTTCCCAGACAAGTGACTGCGAGAGTCGAACACGTGTCCAGCCAGCCAGAAAGAAGAGTTCCGTTTCCGGCCACGCATAGCCCTGGGCGCTTCGGCAACGTTCTCGAACATCCAGTTCCTTAGTTTGTTTTGTTTTCCGACCCTCCTTCTCCTTCGGTCCTTCCCCCCCTCTGAGAATTTTCATTTGTATATATACAGCTACGCCAATAAAGTAAAATCACTTACTACACTACGATCTCATGGATAAGAGGTGAGAACGGCGGACTAGGTCTCGGGGATTATTAAATATTCTAAATTATAAATTCTGTTTCGGCGTCATGGGGGGAACTGTATTCTAAATTACCGTCTGGACTTCAATTTTGTAATTAATTATTTATTTGAATTGCTATGCCATGCGCTTCCCGCGGCATATAGAAAGATGTCGCCCTTCGTCATCCATTTTAGCTGGGATTCAAACCCAGACCTTATTATTTGTCATAATTGTATATACTTGCTTATTATTTAAAGCGCACTGAGTGTCAGCGCGCTCCGGGTTCAAGACCCGCTTAGTAAACTTCCTTTTGTACTTTACGATGGCAGATGTTATAATCAAATTTATTGTTTAAAACAGGATAGTAAAGCGAGACTTAGCTCGCTCTTGCATTAGGGAAATGATGTTTATACGTGACGTCAAGTTATTTATGAACGTTTGGAGTTATTGTTTTGTACTCCATTGCTGAGTGACGTCACGTAAGATAAAGCAGTTGTGGCTTATGCCTTATATTAAAATCATTATTATAAATACTAAGTAAATGTATCAAGGAGCTAAAGCCCATAAGACAAGTTTGGCATCAGAGATCCCAGACCTCGTATTATGTTGTGTTCTACACGCTTAGTGTTGTTTATATAATCATACTTAGGAGAATTTGAGATTGATTGTATTTGTACTTAATGGTCTTGATGACTAATGGAGGTGCGCTTCACGCACGATGTTTGTTTTCTCAAGTATTGTAAAGTTGTTATTTCAATAATAAAATTTATTTTGTACAATCAGGTGATTCTTTTACCTGATATTAGCCTTCCTCACCCTATAGATATTGATAGATATAGAAGGGGAGGTAGCAAATGGTAGCAGAGCGTGGTTTTGCCCTTTTTTATGGTCTTAGGTCCTTGGTACACGCCTGGAGAGATGTTGAGAAAACAAAATATATATATATAATTTTCGGAAGGTTATATTCTATGTTTTATACACTGTACTAATTCCTGTCGTTATCTTGTTTCATACTGTCATTGGCCATGGCTCCTCCACTGAAACCAGACAAGGCGTCGTCCGGGATGACGAGATCCGATGTGTACCAACTTAGCCGCGAACAACTCCTCGCCGAGCTCCAGGTTTGGTCCACCCCTGTTCCACCCAACGCAACGGTGGGTGAGTTGAGGTCTCTTTTATGTGAACTTGTGAGTGATGTCGGGGCGTCTCAGGCAGATTTAGGTATGGACACGGATGTGAGTGGTGAACAACCCACGATGCCCTCCCGTTCTCTCCCGTTCCCCATGCGCCAGGGGGATATTCTAAGAGTCAAAGTAAAGTCATATTGGAGATATTAGGCCGGGTTCCGGTGTGCAGTGGCCAGAACTACACGAATTGTTTAACTTTTTAGTAGAAATTAACCGGGCCTCCCGCCTCGAGCTCGTTAGCGAGCCCGAGTTTCTGACTTTGTGTTTATCCAAGACGTCCGGGTTCTTGACCGAGTTGTTTTCCAGGGCATACAGGCGGATTTATCTGTTAAGGCAGTGACTGATCAGATTTTAAATACGCTTTTGCCTAGTAGAGTTAGGCATAAGTTATGTAGAGAGGTTGTGCACAGGTTCCAGGCCCCACACGAGTCATTTAGGAACTTTGTCCTTTCTATCACGGAGGCGGCCCGCGTGCTTAATACCGACCTTAAGGAGCCCGAACTGGTAAACATTATTTGGAAAACGTGTCTCCCCTTACCAGGCGCCATTTTGTTTTCTCGAGTAAGCCTTCAACTATACTTGATCTCTATGCCCTGGCTTCGCACGTAGAGGAAACTCTTCTCTCTGAAGACGAATACCTTATCGCGCAAGCGCCCGTGGCTGTCAGCCGCGCGCGAACGGGTTCGAGTCCCGGAGCAATTATTTCTGCGCCGCCTATCGGCGCTCCTCCACTCGATAGCCGTTCTAACTACGTTAGGGATAGTAACCCTGTGGGTGCTAGCCGTGGGGGTCGCGCACCTCGTGGCACGTCTAGTATTAGATGTTTTTCGCTGTAATAGGCTGGGACATGTTCAGAGGGAGTGCAGGCAGGTAAACTATTGAGGCGCGCCCGCGACCGTGGGGCGGCCGCGTCTGGAAGTTTTAAACCGCGGGTTCTTAATCCCATGATTACTGTTTCTATTGGTCCTTTGGGATGCTTAGGGTTATTTGATACTGGAGCCAGCCACTCCTTTGTTAGTAACCAGCTTCTTAGTACTATTGAAGGTAAAGTTAACGTCTTTTGTGAAAATATTGACCCGATCACTTATGCTATCGCGAATGGGCAATGTTTAATTGTGAACCGTAAGATACGTCTTCCGATTAAAATTGGCAGGTTTTCTTGGAAACGTTCTTTTTATGTAGTACCACCCTCCCGTTCGACTTAGTTTTGGGGAACGATTTTTTGTTTGAGACCAACGCTAAATTGGATATGGGCAAACGGGTAGTCTCCTTTAGTTTTGCGCCCAGGGAATTAGTCTCGTTTGCGTCTGGGAAAACGCCCCCAGGTATGTTTTCATTGGGTAAGGAGAGTGAGGCCATTCAAAAGGTGGTCAGCCGGTTTCCCGATGTAATCACAGATAGGTGGGGAAATGTAACGTTCTCCCTTATGATATTGTTGCTCTTGACAACATCCCCGTGCGGTCAGGGCCATACTCCTGCGCACCTCCTAAAATGGAGATTTTTAGGGAGCTGATTTTTGACTTAGAGAAGAAAGGGGTCATCCGCCCATCCAAATCGCCTTACGCCAGCCCCGCCTTCATCATCCCACGCAAGGGCAAGGGGCATCGCCTCATTGTTGACTACCGGAAGCTAAATAAAAAACTTGTTTTTGATCCCTACCCGATGCCAAGCATCGAGTCGGCATTCCAACACCTGGGTAAAGCCAGGTATTACAGCCTTATAGATCTTAATGCTAGCTTCCTCCAGTGCGCGCTCTCGGAGCCATCCAAGAAGTTTACCGCCTTTATAACCCCGTGGCAGGTCTACGAATTTAACAGGGTACCCTTAGGCATTAGTTGCGGAGGGCAAGCTCTTAGCAGAGTGTTAGATCATATTCTCGCTGACCTGAAGTTTAAATTCGTCTTCAACTACCTAGACGACATTTGTATTTATAGTAACTCCCTTCAGGATCACTTACATCACGTTGAAACCGTATTACAACGCCTACGCTCGGCTGGGCTCACTGTCAACCCTGAAAAGGTCACATGGGCTAAGGAGTCTGTCCCGTACCTAGGGTATGTTATCTCCCGGGGTAATTTGCTCGTGACCCGGAGCGCGTCAAGCCTATTCTGGACTTCCCTACCCCGAAGAACTTAAAAGGGGTGTCTAGGTTTTTAGGGATGTGCGCGTACTACGCCAGGTTTGTCCCCTCGTTCTCAGAAGTAGCTTACCCCCTTAACACCCTTAAGAAAAAGGGGGCTGCCTTTGTATGGGGCCAAGAACAGAACGACGCCTTTCTTGCTCTCAAACAGCATCTGGTCTCTCCGGCAGTATTACGCATGCCCGACTTCTCTCTCCCCTTTCTTTTACACGTTGACGCGTCATCAGTTGCCCTTGGCGCCGTCCTCTCGCAGCGAACCCCTGTAGGCTGTAGGCCGGTAGCGTTCGCTAGCAGGACCCTTAATGCGGCCGAAAAAAGGTATAGTACTTTTGAAAAAGAATGCCTTGGATGCGTTTTTGCGGTAGAGAAGTTCTCCGACTACCTCGAACTGAGAAAGTTTGACCTGTATACCGATAACATGGCGCTCACCTGGTTATGGAACCACCCCAAGCAATTGGGCAAGATAGGACGCTGGATTTGGAGGCTTTCTAGATTTGACTTTACCACCCACCATGTCGCGGGTAAAGAGAACGTGGTGGCGGATGCGCTGTCTCGGATGGCGGAGGATCTCGACCCTGTTGGAGACGAGCCGGAGGCGGGAACCTTAAGCGTGATTCACACTATCCCAGAATCCTTTTATCTCCCTTGTACTCATCAGGCCGAGGATGAGTTTTGTAAACAGGTGATAGGCCGGATTAGAGCTGGGGAAGTGGTTGGGGACTATCGCTTACGCAAGGGACTCTTAGTGGCTGTTATTAGAGGGAGACCCAAGTACTACATTCCCGAGAAGCTCAGGCCCATGCTCCTGAAGTATTTTCACGACTCCGCCTTTGGTGGGCACTGTGGTGTGCTCAAGACGGAGCGGAAGGTCTCCAAGGAGTTTTTTTGGCCCAACTTACCTAAGGATGTCAGGGAATGGGTTCGAAAGTGTGAGCCCTGTCAAAGGGCCAAACCCTCCCAGAACTCGAAAATAGGGTTTCATTCTGCTGATATCGCAGCACGCCCCTGGGAGAAGGTTTTTATTGACTATGTTGGGCCCCTTACGCGTTCCTCCCAGGGAAACACGTCCATTTTGGTGGTTTTGGATGCCTTTTCTAAATTTGTTGTGTTAATCCCCCTTAGGGACATGAAGGCATCCACAACTGTAAACGCTCTGTCTAGGCGAGTTTGGGGTATGCTAGGGACTCCGAGGGTTGTGGTTAGCGACAATGGCCCCTGTTTTAGATCCAAAGCATTCAAAGACATGTGTTTCTCTTGGGGAATTAAACACGTGACCACCAGCCCGTACTACCCCTCCCCTAACCATGTTGAGCGTTTTAATCGGAACTTAAATGTGGCACTTACTATCTTCCACCATCAGGACCACTCCCATTGGGACAAGTATCTGGATTTTCTGAACGTCGCATTTAACTCCGCATACCACGAGTCTGTCGGGGCCGCCCCAGCCTCAGTCTTTCTAAACAGGGATCTGAACCACCCCTATTAGCTTCGTGGGATGTTGACCCGCTCCTATCTGAGGCCAATGACCGCCCCTTTCAGGAGAAATGTGAACTCGCTTATCGACATTTGCAGAAGTCTCAGAGGAAAGTAGCCACTACTTTCAATCGGGACGTGTCCCCGTTCCGTTTAAAGAAGGAGATAAAGTAGTTTGTAAGTCCTTCCCCCTGAGCTCGGCGGTGGACAAAACGACGGCTAAGCTGCTGTACAAGTGGAGCGGGCCATGGCGCATCGACAAGTTCTTAACGCCCGTCTCTGTGCGTCTTATGGATGTTGCTGACCCCTCAGTAACCCGTCGTGCCCACGTTAGCCACCTTGAGGTGGTGGTGTAGTAAGTCCGCGCCCTATAAGAGGGGCGCGTAATGATACCTGTTAAGGGTCAAGTATGTATATAGTGTACATTTTTTTTTGGGATTTATTGTGCATCTTTATTATAGTAAATATTAATTTAATTGATAGAAGGGTAGGCCTACCCAAATTTCTTAATGTATTAGAACTTTGATTATCGATGACTTGTGTCTGAATGTGCGATGATGGAGACTTATAATAAGCAAACTATTGCGCGTGTGCACGCCTACTCAAAGAAGAGAGAACTGTATGCAGTACATCTCCTCAGAGAACACTCTCAAATTTTCCGTGTCTATTGGGAGACATGATCTCGTGTGAATGTGCTCTAAACAGACTGGCCACGATGGACTGCACTTAGCAGCGGCCGTGTCAGCACCTTGTGAACGTTGGACTTGTGTTGTTGCTGTAATTGTGGATTTATTTTGTTCTCAGAGAGGTTCTGCCCTTCCCCTACCCCTCTCCTTCTGGTTCGAGTTACGGATGTTGGAGTAGTCCGGCTACTGAAGATGGATGCTGGCTGGACCAACAGTAACGTGGATCGGGCCTCAACGTCATTGGGTTTTGAGGTTGGAGAGAGTTGGAGTGTCGGTGCTGTGCATAAGGTGTTGGAGTTCTGGGGATATCAGAACGCGACTGCCAAGAAGACCTGCTACCTGAATATGAGGGCAGCTTTCCATGGGCCACTTGCTGGGGTCCGGGAGAACCGTCCCCTACATACCAGCTACTGACGACAGGGAAGGTACCGCCCTGCCGTTACACCCACTGCTGAGGACGCCTTCTGACCTCCCGTCAGGGGGGAGGATGTAACGACTTACATGTAATGTCAATAATACCAAATAATATCGAATGGGACAAACACTCACCAACCAAGCGGCCCGCCCTCGGAAGACCTACGCACGACCTACACCACTAAACCCGGCCTCCACTCTCGAGAATAATGCCCGTCCAACTGAGCCACGAGTTCCCAGACAAGTGACTGCGAGAGTCGAACACGTGTCCAGCCAGCCAGAAAGAAGAGTTCCGTTTCCGGCCACGCATAGCCCTGGGCGCTTCGGCAACGTTCTCGAACATCCAGTTCCTTAGTTTGTTTTGTTTTCCGACCCTCCTTCTCCTTCGGTCCTTCCCCCCCTCTGAGAATTTTCATTTGTATATATACAGCTACGCCAATAAAGTAAAATCACTTACTACACTACGATCTCATGGATAAGAGGTGAGAACGGCGACTAGGTCTCGGGGATTATTAAATATTCTAAATTATAAATTCTGTTTCGGCGTCATGGGGGGAACTGTATTCTAAATTACCGTCTGGACTTCAATTTTGTAATTAATTATTTATTTGAATTGCTATGCCATGCGCTTCCCGCGGCATATAGAAAGATGTCGCCCTTCGTCATCCATTTTAGCTGGGATTCAAACCCAGACCTTATTATTTGTCATAATTGTATATACTTGCTTATTATTTAAAGCGCACTGAGTGTCAGCGCGCTCCGGGTTCAAGACCCGCTTAGTAAACTTCCTTTTGTACTTTACGATGGCAGATGTTATAATCAAATTTATTGTTTAAAACAGGATAGTAAAGCGAGACTTAGCTCGCTCTTGCATTAGGGAAATGATGTTTATACGTGACGTCAAGTTATTTATGAACGTTTGGAGTTATTGTTTTGTACTCCATTGCTGAGTGACGTCACGTAAGATAAAGCAGTTGTGGCTTATGCCTTATATTAAAATCATTATTATAAATACTAAGTAAATGTATCAAGGAGCTAAAGCCCATAAGACAAGTTTGGCATCAGAGATCCCAGACCTCGTATTATGTTGTGTTCTACACGCTTAGTGTTGTTTATATAATCATACTTAGGAGAATTTGAGATTGATTGTATTTGTACTTAATGGTCTTGATGACTAATGGAGGTGCGCTTCACGCACGATGTTTGTTTTCTCAAGTATTGTAAAGTTGTTATTTCAATAATAAAATTTATTTTGTACAATCAGGTGATTCTTTTACCTGATATTAGCCTTCCTCACCCTATAGATATTGATAGATATAGAAGGGGAGGTAGCAATATGGTTCGGCGTAGGGATACATAACTTGGTCTGATAACTTTTCAAAGCCGTCAGCTCTCAGCTGTGAGCTGTCACTCAGCACCAATGAAGCCATAGGGCTACTGTACGCCCTTGATATTGTAGGGATACTTGTTTTTTATAGAGTAGACCTGGTGGTAAAGTCGACGAAAACGCAGTTTTGATGAGGTGCGGCAGGCAAGAGAAACTGTGGCGCTGAAGGCCTCGATGTGCTCAAGGTTTTACAGCCCACATCTTTAGCGAAGTAATCCATGCAAACGAAGCTTGTCGAGAGTAGTAGAAGCCGCGAAAATGAAGGGGAGGGCAACGGGGTGAAGTTTTGGCTCAATCCCTATTTACAGTGAGATTGAAGGCCCCTCTTCAAAACAAAGCCCTTTCCTCCAGTAGATCCCACCAGCTAACGTATTAAAGTCTACTTCGCTCACAAACTTTTGCCGGCTAAGTTTGTCTTCCGGAAGCTATTTTTTTCTTGTTTACTTTCGCAAAGCCAATATCAAGGTTTATTTGTTTCAATTCAAGTTCTGGTATATGGCATCTCTCGGTCGCGTCTATCTAATATTTTTAAGGGTGGTAAAAGATGAAGGCCTACATAATTAAACAATGCTATATAGTCAAGAGTTTTTAAAATCCCTCTCACCCTCCCCTAAAAATTGTGTTTAAATAACACATTTAAAAAATCCACATAAAAAACCTAATTTTAATGCAAATCATTTGAAAGCTAGATGTTTGATTATTTAATTAAAGTATGATTACGCAATACTTTTGATCAATACAAGATAATTTATAATTTAGATATGAGACTGGAAACTGAATCCTACATACTATACTTTTTATAAACTTGTAAATAGTGATTTAACATATTATCTAATAAATTGAACACGTGTATGATAAGTATATGATCACTTTAAGTTAGCCTTAATACATCTGAACCGTCGCTTCTCCTATCACGTAGAAAAAGAGACGATTACTATTACATAATTACATAAGTTTATGATTTATGAAGGATAGGGAAGGAAGATGCATCACAGAAATATATAAATTTAACCAACAAGTTTATTAGAAAGCAAACAAAAAGATATAGAATTACAAATGAGTGAAAAGATTTTAATCCAATTAATTAAAGATAACTGTTATCAAGGTAGAAAACATTCAGTTGGCCGAACAGATATTAATACTTTGTGGACACGAAACCAACAGAAGTTAGATAGAACATTTAGTTTAGTTTAATAACTCTAAAAATAGAGACCTTCGCGCTTACTCGTACGAAGGAGCGTCTGCCTCAACTCAACGACAGTAAAAAATAGGAAATCCAAATTAGATTAAGCTTTTGGCAATATACATAAAGACTATCTAGCCTGGCTAATACCAGACTAATACCTGAGAGGTCTAATCATTAATGATAGTGAAACAATTGAAAATAGAAACATAGTATCAAATTCTATATTTTTAGAATTACTAAGAAGATTGTTATTTAAGCTAGCTAGCTTGAGTTAACATCCATGGAGCATTAGGACATCCTAAGAATAATTTACTATAAAAGGAGCATCCATTTTAGAAATAATAGATGGCTAACAATCCTGCATCTACACAGTGATGTAACTATGGCCGGTCATTTCCTAATGAGTATTGCCAGGACAATCAATAGTAAATTTATAGATTTACCCATTACTAGGTCACACAATTACTAGTACAAACTATCGTTGAACACTTAGATACATATGGCGCCTAAAGGAGCAGGAACAAAGCATTATCCCCGCGGGCCACTACTTTAATCTTGTAGTGCTCCCACAGGTTGCACGCCGTTAATAGCTACACAAAAAGGGGGACAATCGTCACTGCAATTAGTCACTGAACTAACTAGCTCAAGAAGAAAACGTTAGATGATCTGATTGTTGCCATAGAGGAGATCCTAAACTTGATCATACCGTTTAGGGTGTCATAATCATTTCCTGATAAATAAAACAATGTCTTAAGGACTTAGACAAGGAAATAAGATTAATGACCTCAGTAAACACAATCACCTAGTTATATATATATATATATATATATATATATATATATATATATAGAGAGGAGAGAGAGAGAGAGAAGAAAGAGAGAGAACATAGAGCCCTCGTCTTTAAACTACGCCTTATGGGCATAGGGAAATAACAGTAACTATCTGACCCAAGAAATTATGTCCGATGGACATAGAAAATAACACCAAACATTCTGACCTAAGAAACTATAGCTGATGGACATAGAAAATAACGTCAGACATTCTGACATAAGAAACTGTGTTTGATGGACATAGAAAATAAAGTTAGACATTCTAATACATGAAACTATGTCTGATGGACATAGAAAATAACGTCAGATATCCTTACACAATACACTATGTCTAATAGAGATGGAAAATAAAGCTAGACATTCTAATACATAAAACTATGTCTGATGGACATATAAATGGAGTTTAGAATCTAATGAAGATTCTAAACAGAAGATATTTAAAGTCTCAGAAGAGGCTTCCTCTAAGACGTGGCTGTGAGACTGACGCCTGACACATCGTGGCCACCACTAGAGTCTTCATGCTGAAGTTTTACGTCGTAGATCTTCCTCCGGTGAATTAATACAATGGAATACAAAAATGCGACTCACAAGGAATCCGTTATACAGCAATAGAACTGCCTCGGAATTGGACTACATCAGGAGATCTAAGGGGGGGAAGGGGGGAGGGTAGATTTGTAGAATTACTCCGATTTCTCACTAGCGCTATCAGAAGGTGTGGTGAGCAGTGACGATTATCTTTCTTTTCTTCGATGTGTGCCCTTTTATCAAGACGTGGAATTGCTTGCGGTGCCGGTATTGTCCGCTGGGGCAATCTTCCTTAGAGCTTGGGCTTTTCCCGGCAACATCAATCCAAAATGCGTTTACACCTGCCACATCTTATTAGAATATATTAGTACTTGCTATCTTGTTTTAATTGTCTTTATGGAAATTTAAT
The DNA here is from genome assembly GCA_033556935.1 of Timema podura. Taxonomy (NCBI): domain Eukaryota; kingdom Metazoa; phylum Arthropoda; class Insecta; order Phasmatodea; family Timematidae; genus Timema; species Timema podura. The sequence continues at coordinate 98,976,827 of JAVRXN010000009.1, read as the reverse complement.
TATTATATATATAAATCTATGAATCCATTTATTTCACTTATTAAATTGACACGATGTGTAGCATGTCATTTATATGATATGACATCTACAATTAAATTTCCATAAAGATATATATATATATTCAAAGATTCATCATCATGTATTTTTAGCAGTAAGAATTATATCTCTCTCAATGCTGACAATACAAACTTTGGCTTTGGCAAGACTTCTGATTTTGTTATTAGCTTATGGTATATTTGACCTTGAGAGATGCAGTATCTAGTTCGCTTGCCGTGTATGTAGACTTTTAGCTGCTATTTGGGAGGCTGTCAAAACGTCATACCCACAATGAGATGACGTGATGATAGTGATTATGAAAGTGTGGAGCTAGCGGAAATCTTAAACATTAACTTAAGCCTAACCTAACCAGACCATGGTGGCCATAGGAACAGTTTCCATTTCGGGAAAAATACCTTTGGTACCGCCTGGAATCAACCCAGGACCTCTAGACTAAGAGGCCGGTCAATACCGCTGATTATTATTGTAGCAGCAGCCATCCGCTTCGGTGGCCGCATGGTCTAAGGTGCTACTCTTGCAATAGACTAGACTGCCGATGACGAGCACATCGTGATTCGATCCCTGTCGGATACACTGAGGGTGTTTTTTCTTAAATGGTTTCCCACTCTCAGTCCTTTCTTGTAAATTTGAGTACACTTCCTCTAAGTTCAACCTTCCTCATCCCTAACCCATTATCGTAATTAATGAATACGTGTATAACCCGAATGGATGGTAAGACGCGATGCTAAAATAAAGTAACAGCAGCAGAGTTGATTTGTTGATATCATTGTCTCCATATCACAACTTAAATTCACCAGCAAAAATAATGTTTTTCATCAAATGCTACTTTCAGAGAATCATGTGCACTTAGTATGGCTTATTTCTGGCTGGGTGCCATTTCATACATAGGATAAGTGGAGGTATTTGATTATTATTTATATAGTTAACCTGTTTAATTTATAGAGAATCTTTGATTTAATTATTGACCTTTTACTAGTTTACTATTAAATACTTAACATGTAAATTTTCTTCAGCCTTTTACGAACTTAAATAATAATAAATTTAAAATAAATGGTATGGTGCACCGCACAGACTTTCTTTTTTATCTTAAAATAGAGACATTTACTAAAAACTCTTTAATATTTGCAAAGCGAAATAATATGCTTTGTTGTAGAAACACTTCATCAAAAACATAAATGAAATAATATAGACTGTTACAGAACATCGAGAAAAAAAAAGTAACATCTCTGTCACTAAAGAGCATAACAATCAATTTACTTTTCAAAGACCTGTATAAAATATATACATATACATTTTTGCTTATATCTAAGAAACTATTGGGTTTTTACAAATACATTTTAAGTACAAGTTTTTTTTTTTAAGTAGTACTGCAACTTTGCGATGATAAGATATTTCGTATCTCAAATAGTTGGAGATATGATCAAAATGGGATATTTCTGCTTATGTAAAGTACTCTCAAAGTCATTTTAATGGAGAAATGAGAATTGACATTTTGTTTGTAATGTTAAACAGAGCCTAGCTATTAATTTTAATCATAATATGTAGAGCGGATTTCTAGAAAATATACTTTTTCTCTTTTTTTCCTTATTAATTTCCCTTAATTTTAGGATTGGATATTTTGATTCCAAAAACTCCTCGGGGGAACCCTATTAAAATGCTAGATATCGAGTTTTAGACCGATCGTTAAAATAGTTTCTGCTCTAGTCCAAGACACAGACAGATGACATCGCGAGTACCACTTTTTCAGTTTCAGGGGACCATGCACCGTCGACATATTTTTTCAAAATCTCAAGTTTAATTTTTTGGACGATCCATAATAGCCTTCTTTCTTTCAAGAGGGGTCAGAGAAAATAAAAATAGAATCATACACTAGTGTTAATATAAATTGCTTAAATTAAATTACTCGATTGGATTATTACTTTTGTAATAAACAAAACTAACTACCTTCTTAAAACTATTATTTTAGAATAGCTGGTGATCAGAAGTAAATCAAGGAGTAGATGAGGCTCCCCCCTCCTATTTACTTGGAAAGGTGTTACACGAGGTCATTTCTCTCGTTTGAGGCCCCAGGGCAGTAGTTATACCGCTCTCCTGAAGGCAACGTCCATCCGACTCCGGTAATTAAAATGTCTCCTAATTAAACAGCCACCCACCCCTGCTGGGTGTCGTGACAACGCCCCATTCAACCTTCAGGGGGAAGGACAAGGGGGTACTCTGAATCATCATCCCGCAGCACATTCAGTCCGAGTATCGCCCTGCTATCGTATTGCGACCACCTTTTTATACAGTTAATTATTTAATGAAGGGAACTGCGAGCTATTGAGGGGTGAAAATGGGTTGGTAAGGGGCGCGGGGGTATACTTTCTATTAGCCGATTAATACTGCAGAGCGAAAGTCACTGGGGTGTTTCAAACAACACTCCCTCCTTTTTATTTACATTACAGGGTAATCTACAAGCGTACTTGATCGAAAGTGAAACACGCAAACTAACTTTATTTGCCTATAAAGAAGATGGAAGCTTTTAGTTGCCATGTGTGGCTAGAATTGTTTACATCACGCAATCGCGTTACTTATTTTACTTTTAAGAGATTGTGTGAAAATATATTTAATTGTCCCTTTGTAAGAATATAAATTACTTCATTGAATACTTCAGACACCTAGGGGGAGGTTGGGGGGAATCACTGTTTATAGTCATATTATCTCAAATATAATTTCACTACATGGAAATTACAAATATAAACAAAGCTACATTAGTAGGCAAAACGTTTGTTAGTATTATAATTACAATATTTGTTTTACTAACCTTTATTCGCCACAGGTAATATTAGTTTTAAAACTAAGGAAAGTAGAAGGGTGGCACTAAATCCACCCAATTCGAATTGATGTAATTATACTACAATTATAAGTATACTACAATTTATTTATTTAAAAAACTTCTGACAAAATAATAAATATGTAACTAATCAATTTAACTAATTTACCTAATCAAATATTTAACTAATGCGGATCCCCCCCCTCCGCCCCTTCTATTCAACATGCTGATGACATATTTAACCATGTAGTTTTGAAAATGTTTATACTTGTATTTTATGCCTTTATTTTAAAATCATATTTTTTCTGTACGTTTTCAGTGCCTCATATACACATAATTATTCACAAACAAATATGAAAACTCGATTAAAATTGGATACAAATAAAATCAACAAAGTACTTGATTGAAAACAAACATAGAACGTGTATCAATAAATAAATATAAAATAGTTTAATAAAATATATACGTACGTTTATTATAAAATATGATGTATAAAACATATCAAAATCAATGTATTCCCATGGAAAAGATGATACAACTATTAAATATAAATTTTGGTTGCATCTTGTATGTCTTTTTAAACGAGATATAAAAATATGTTGGATCAAAACAGTTGAATGTATGTAATTTGAAACGATTTTTTAAAATGACGTGTATTAGTTATAAATGTATTTCATTACAATTTTGACTATCTTGACAAATATTTAAACACACATTATTCTGGAGTTTTTTATTTCTCGTGGTCTAATGACATTTTAATCAAATAATGTGCTCACCGTTCATGTGGTGAAAGTTTTGAATTTGTTCACCCAAAACTATATATTTTTTTTATTTTGTAGGTCGTTAATCACCGATTGATATTGGCAGGCTTTATTAAAACTAATTGATAAAGGACTGTCATCAGCTATTTAATATTTTGTAAACAACTAAAAAATTGTTATAATTTTAGTGATGGGGGCTTTTTTAGATTAAATTTATTAGTTAATTGATTAGTTATTAGAATTAATCATGTACGCCTACATCCAAATTTGTTTTATTTCGTGTATAAATAATTGTTCTATATAATTAATCAAAATTCAACCAAAGAGCATTTGTAAGCAATAAACTTTCCTTTCAAATATGGAAAAAAGAATTTCAAGTATTTAACACTGTTTTGGTGTGATTTGCCCACGGGAAGTGTCCTTTTTTGACATTTGTTAACGTTACTAAATATAGCTTGGATCAGTGCCTCTCAGAGGATTCAGAGAGCCTGTGGTAATGCAATTTAGAGATTCCCCATTTATACAAAATATTTAAACCCTTTGTTTTACTAACTTTTACAAACACATCTGTGTCCACCCCGCCTTCCCTGAAGCGTAGCTTTCTTACCTTGATCAATTATTTACAGCATGACACTATCTTATAAGCTGCACCAAAGTGTAACCTGTCAATGGAAGCTTGCTATCTTTCATGGTAAACAATGTCTACCTAAAATGAATCTTAAGTTTTCTTCAACTACTATACTATATTTTACGAAGCTTACCGAATAAAATTTTTTCCTGAAAAAATAAATCTTCACACATGTCTTGTGACTGCGGCAATATTGGCTGTTGTTAAAGAGATATGTTTGGGTGATTGTTTCCCCCTCCCCTCCCAATAATCGCGGGAATGAGCAAACTGCTTCATTTATCCCACCTTCACTTCTAATACAACCTTGGCTATGGATTCTTTCATCTCACAAAATATGTTTTATCACGTTTGACAAGCGGTGTTAAAAAACTTTGGTTGTAAAATTGATCAAAATAGTTGCAATTTGGCTGGATACAGTGTCAACTTTAGAAATCCTTTTAGTAGTTCGCTCATAAAGGAGGCCAAACATTGAGTGCCCCCCTAGTCCTGACTTGACCAAATAGCTATCTAAGAACATGACGAAATATTTCTGTCCACCCCACCTGCTGATTTTTTTTTTACATAGTCGAGATTTAAATAATAACGTGCCAAAATGACATATTAAAAAAAAAAGCTACTCTCACCCAATATATATTTTATGTAGGCTTGATTAAAAATGTAAATATTTTTAAATACGGTTATTTGTAGATCCTGAAGTGGGTAGCTGGGTGACGTGAAGTGTCGTGATTAAAGGCAATTAGGATCGGAGCAAGCGCAACCTGACGCTGATGGAAATTAAAGAGCGCGTTGCTATCAGGGGCGTGGCGACTGGCTCTTAGAGCGTGTGGTTCATGGTGGCAGGCAATGTTTGTGACCGCCAGTACACCGACACTTTACTCCGCCACTTGGCAATCACCCACCAACACCTGCATGCTTACAGCTATAGGCACAATGGGAAGAACTTGGCACTCATTCACCAACACCTGCATGCTTACAGCTATAGGAACATTGGGGGAGAACTTGGCACTCATTCACCAACACCTGCATGCTTACAGCTTTATGAACATTGGAAAAAACTTTACACTCACTCACAAACACCTGCGTAGTTATTTTATTATTTATTATTATTATTATTATTATTATATTATTATTATTAGCACCGCGTCTTACTACCCGTTCGGGTTATACGCACTTACGCTAATGTGTAATGGTAGGGTGATTGTGAGATGAAATGGAGGACCTACAGTTTAACGTGGAATCCGAACCACGGTGGAGGCCTGGCATTCCTCACATTCACAAGTTGTGATTAATACACATCTTGTCAGAGGTGAAGGAAGGGTTTGGTAATCAGATAAATCTGTGCCGGGACCGAGGATTGAACCCCGGTCGCCAGCTCAGAACTCCGACACCTTACCCCTAGACCACCAGGTCACCCTCCTGCGTAGTTACAACTATAGAAACAGTGGGAAGAAATTTACCCTAATTCACCAACAGTTGCTTGCTTACAACTATAATAACCGTGTGAAGAACTTGGCAATCATTCACCAACACCTGCATGCTTACAGCTATAGGAACATTAGGGGAGAACTTGGCACTCATTTACCAAACCTGCATGCTTACATCTATTGGAACATTGGGAATAACTTTACACTCAAGCATCAACACCTGCCTACTAAAAACTATAGGAACAGTGGGAAGAAATTTACACTAACTCACCACCACCTGCATGCTTACATCTATAGGTACAATGAGAAGAACTTTGCACTCACTCATCAACACCTGCCTGCCTACAGCTATAGGAACCTTAGGGAGAACTTTACACTCACTCATCAATAGCTGCATACTTACAAGTATAGAAACAGTGGGAAGAACTTGGCACTCACTCACCAACACTTGCATACTTACAATTATAGAAACAGTGAGAAGAACTTGGCACTCACTCACCAACACCTGCATACTTACAATTATAGAAACAGTGGGAAGAACTTGGCACTCATTCACCAACACCTGCATACTTACAAGTATAGAAACAGTGGGAAGAACTTGGCACTCACTCACCAACACCTGCATACTTACAAGTATAGAAACAGTGGGAAGAACTTGGCACTCACTCACCAACACCTGCATACTTACAGTTATAGAAACAGCGGGAAGAACTTGGCACTCATTCACCAACACCTGCAAACTTACAATTATAGAAACAGTGGGAAGAACTTGGCACTCACTCACCAACACCTGCATACTTACAAGTATAGAAACAGTGGGAAGAACTTGGCACTCACTCACCAACACCTGCATACTTACAACTTTAGGTGCCGTGTGAAGAATTTTCCACTCTTTCATCAACACCTTCTTCCATATATTACCTAGGATGTATGATGTAGTGTGTGTAAACACATACATACAACTAAGATAATTACACTTGATTTTCAGTGTGAGTTACACTGTTAGCGGCTAATCTCTATGACTTGAATTCAACAAATGAAACACAATTTACTATCAAAATAATGTAGCGAGTTAAGTTTAAAAAAAACATTGGATGATATACCATCACTGCTGGCCAAAGGGCTTGTATTTTGGCAGTTGTCCTCTCGTATCGTAAAGCGCAGGTATGAGAGAATACCGGATGCTGTGGCCACAACCATCCCCCGCGTGTACCTTGCACCCTTCCTCTCCCCTCCCTCACCCAAGTTCTCTGGTCGCACTGCATTGTCCGAGGATCAATAGTAGCCCCGAGAGACCATCGCCATCCCTCCTTTTCCAAAACCTGCCTGAGTTCGCGAGATGGAAATGGGACAATGGGCTCGAGAAAGATCCATAGACGTATTGTAGATTCGACTCTGCATATCACCTCGTTAAAAGGAGGGCATTCATATTCCACGTTGATATTGTAATGGAGTAGAACAATGCCCATATTTAATTATAATTTGAAAGTTTCTGAACCATTCTAAAGTTCAGTTTGATAGAAACTATTGTCGAATTAAAAACTATCCGTAATTCATTCCCCTAGTACCCGCTTCGGTGGCCGCGTGGTCTAAGGCGTCACTCTCGCCGTTGACAGGGAGATTGGGGTTTGAATCCTGGTACTGACTTTTTTCCGAAATTATTTTCCATTAACCCTCCACGCAATGCGGCTACACTTTTTCTAAATTCAACCCTCCTTATATCTAACGCATTAGGGTAATTAGTAAATAAACGAGCGTGTAGCCCAAATGGGTAGTAATACGTGGTGCTAAAAAACTCCCACTAAAAAAATTTAAATTTATATTTTTAATAGCCTAGTTATGCTTTTATAAATTTGATTCTGCATTTTAACTTTATAGCTATTTTTTTAGCAAACTCAAATAACTAGATCGCCAGTGTTGAACCGATCAATAGATCGACACTTTAACTCAGCTTGACTCGTGCGTGAGCAAAAAAACCTTTTGAAAAACACAACACTTGATGGTAAATTGGAATCGGGATAGAGATTAAACGCCCCCTTTTCATGAAATGAAAAGTTCCATTTTCTAATAATGAAAAAGGTTGAGAATTTGTAAATAACTCAAGTGCTCTGACTACGACCTACATAAAATACGCAAACATAATTATATTCCCCACCCCTTTTTCCATCCCTTTAAAAATGAAAGTTAACCATTCTCCCTTTCTTTAATTTAGTCTTTTCATTAAATAATTTCGAAAAATCCCGAAGAATTAAAATATAATTTTTACTTTTAGCTGTACGATTCAGTTCAATTTATACCCGACCATCAAAGACCAGGCTTGCCATCTATTTCTGATAGAATGCTGGGGCACAAAACGAGTCTGTAGTAAGACTACGAAAAACTAACGTACAGATTGACATAGAAAACGGTTTACATGCCATATCTCCGTTATTTATTAAAATAAAGTCTTTTTTCTTTCAAGTCCCCTTATGCTTAACATGTGTATTTTTTTTTTTAATTCTATGGCCTTGTAAAATAAACGGCCAAACCCATTTTGTTTTATTTGTTTGACCTCATAATCTGCAATTTATATTCAAAATGAAGGTCAATTAATTTTCACGCCCCTTCACGTGAATGCAGGTACACTTCATCTATACTGAACCTTCCTTTTCCCTAAAACTATTACATAATGTACGCACAACTCGAACGAGTAGTAAGACACTGTGATAAAAAAAAAGCTGATAAATGAAATTAAACTTTTCTGCTAAGCCCGGCAATTCATAGAGTGGCCTTGGCCTTTGTAGGAAACATGTACATTTAAAGCCGCTCAAGTACTTTGGGTGCAAAAGGTAAAATGGCGTTGGATGGTTATAAAAAAAACTAAAGCTGGCCAAGCTTTACCCTGTTTCCATGCGGATTCCCTTCCTGAAATGCGAACTACTCATTTCATTTCTATGAAAAAAAAAATACCATTGGTGACATCTTACGCTCGCTTGCTCTGCTCTCAGAAGAAAAACTATCTCTATGTAGCCAATCTCTCTTGTGCCCCCCGCTCCCCTCCCCAGAACAATGGGCACCGCGACGTTTTCGTATTGAAGCATCTTCCATTCCCTACTACCCCAGCGCACACTTACATCCTCTGACGAGTCTTCTATCTTCCCTGGATAAAAACCACCAGCAATCCACCGAGAAGCCCGCTGTATTCAGCCCGGATACAGTGCATCAAGATGTCAACACTGGGTCATTCAAGCAATGAATAGAATGCCTGAAACGGGCGAAGAATGGTTGGTATTTGCGGGTTCAATGTAGTGTGGGTTTTTGTTCTGTGCAACCTATCTCTGAAAATAAGATCCGATCTGGGGAGTTTATTGAAAAGAGACAACTCTGACTCATCCACTGACCCAGACCAGTAATCACATCGCAGAAAGAGTCAGGCTATCATTAAATTTGATAACTTGTGGTGGAAGGTCACAGCTATAATCTCGACTGGGTGCACTGGAGTGACACCCATCCTCATCCCCCACAATGTGATTACTATATGAACTTTGGGTTTACTGTAAGTTGACGTATTTGCGTGGGGTGGGAAGCAAATGCTGGTAAAATTTCTTAAGATGTACCTTCTCTTCTATTCCTATATGTAAAAGTCACCGAAAGCAAGTATTGGATTCATAATTAATGAGAAAATGTGGGGTCAAACTCTTTAAGATTCAATTTTTGTTATATGCATCTTTTACAACCCGTGAGGGTCGCCTATGGACAGAAATCTAACTCTTGCCTTAAACTCTGAACTGTGTTTTTTTTTTTCTCTCCATTAATTGATAACGTAATTTATCAAATCGTGTTAGTAGTTTTGAATTTTCTCGCATGGAAATGTAAAATGCGCTAGCAGAAGTAAATGAGCATAATACTCTAAACAATTATTTATTTAAAGTTTGAAAACATACTGCCTATAAATAATTTTCGACGTGAAATCTTTTTAATGCTATAAATATATTTCTGTAATCTAACTTGTAATTGTTATTACTATATTATAAGATGTTCATTCTCATGTGTTTTTTTTAACTTCATGTCACGTGTTTAATAGTCCTTTTAAACTAAAAAATAGAGGTCAAAACTAACCATTGAAAAATGTAATGAGTTGGGAAACATTTCACACCCAAGACCCATCAGGCTATAAACAGCAGAAAAGGAAATGGCGAAAGTATCTTTATTACATCTGAGATAAAGTTAGCTCGCTAAATGACACTTTTCCAACTAGATATTGCGGTAAAGAAACCTTAACCCAAAGTTCCGCCAGAGTCTTAATACCCTACCATTTCATTGTAGCGTTATTTCACTCAAATAATAGTGAAGCTAAATCAATCCTTTAGCGGATTTATACTCAATTACAATTTAATATGGAGTGAGTTTTTCTCCAATTGCGGTGGTCATGTTTTCAATTGGATAATCCAAGGTAAGCCTACTCTAAATGTATCTTCTTTTTTCGCGCTGCACGTCTAAATTCTCTTCGGGTTTATTCGCATATTTACACTAATAGGGTAGGAAGTTCACCCTCATTTTCTTGAGCAAGATTGAAAAACCATTAAATTAAAAACACCTAAAATCATCTATACACCCGGCCGGGATTATAACCCCATACTTTCCTTCATAAGAAAACAACACATTAAGATATGGATGCCTTTGTACGGGCTTCCTCTTGTACGGGTCATATTGTGATTAAAAGTTTGTGATACAATACATTTAACGTGCACGACTTAGTTAGTATATTATGATTCTAGTAGGAAGTACTTTTTAGAAAACAAGTCATTATTTTATTTTATAGATATTGAAAGCTACAACTGCTGCAGATCATATGTCTTGGTGTGTGAATAGTTTTAGTAACTTTTGTAACTGTCAGATACGGCCCTTTCTACCAGAGACTCACTATAGCTTGCGTGTTATTTTATTATACACACAAGAAGGCCTAACAAACCTTAATTTGAAAGATTAAAGACACGTCACAAAAACGGCCACTAGCTCTAAAAGCACGAACCAGAAAGTGCTTATAAGCAACCGTAGAGTATACACTTTTAAACCCGAAAACCATAAAGCTAATGATACAAATCAACCTAGGCAAGAAATCAAAAGAAAGGCGGAGTTAAGGTAGATGACGTTGCTTTTAAAGGTAGGGAAGAAAGGAAACTAAACTATTGAACAAATTTAATGGCTGGCGAAAAGTTGATTCACAGACACTTACGCATTTAGTCAACTTCTTAGTCGCGTAGTCGCGTAGTCGCCCCGCTATGTGGCAACTATGCTTCCCAGCCTACCCACCACGTGGACCCTAAAGAAGTTTAAATAGCAATATAGCAAGGCAATAATATACATAGGAGAACGCGAAGAAACTTAAGTCTCAAAACCACTGGGGAAAGTGTTGGGATTCCTGGCAAGACGACAATGTGGGACCTAAACTTAACATAATCAAGTACAACAGTAACAACCAACAAAGTGCTTACCGACGATGAACTGCAACTGTGGTAAAATGAACTCAACGATCAAAGATAATAAAATATGTCTCTCTTAATATAATGAATAATAACAGAGATGTAACAAATACAATTTAAAAAAATGACAAGTAAATGTGGATTATGTTTTTTGTAATTATGTTGTTAATGTTTTCCAACTCCACCAAAATCCTACCTGTGAGTACTTGTTTGTATATAAGGCTAGTATTACAATAAATAATAAAATATCACAGTTTCTAAATATCAATACTTAATAAGAGCGTAAATAAAACATAACTAATGTATGTGTTTTTCATAGATCAAAGATTATCTAATCAATTGCATTACAAAATCTAGAGAAGAAAAATAGTTAATGTGAGGTTTATCAATTTTAAATAGTATTTCTTTAAAAATAACAAAATAGAGATAGTATTAATTAATTTTCTAATTGCTGATAGCGTGGATGTTCTGAGATAAACAGTTTGTTACAACCTCATTCATTGCTACGATAGTATGTATGTATGTATGTATATATGTGTGTGTGTGTATGTGTTCCAATTTTGATTGCTTCATAAAAATTCAAGTTTTTCACATCTCTCGATTGAAATCATATTCAACGCTGCACTGGTGATTATTCTTGTATTTACACAAGTGTTATTTAATTTACTAAAATTATTTCCGTGCAATAACACAGATGTTTATATATTTTTTCCCATTCATGGGCGTGCTAAGAGAAAAGCCTCCTTTTTTCACAAAGAAAGTTCCAACCAAAATATTGTTTTCCTCCAGATCACATTTCTTGCTAAACTCACATGTAAACGGTACATGAACAATTAACTCAGGGGAACAAGGTTTATTTTCAATGATAATACATGGGAATGTTAAAATATTATTAGAATGCTCTGAATAATTAATTTGTCTATGAGCTTTTCTGAATATTCTTAATACCTACCTATTAAAATTACTTAATATTTGGGTTTGTTGTTTCTCAATATTGATCTTGTTAGAAGTTAATTTAGATCGTGTACTGATAAATCCCTGTGCTCCGAATGTGAAGTTAAATATCTCATCGAACCAAAAGTTAAATTTGTGGTTTCCCAATTACTCTCCAACTACTCTACCAAATCTAAAGATGCCATTTACTCACCTCCCTTTCGTTTCATTCTTGAGAAACAAAAACTTCCAGCACCTGTAGATAGAGCGGTAGTGTTAGAAATAAAATCCATTTTCTGTGCAAACAAAACACTAACAAAACCTCTTGTTTAGCTCAACTCCAATGATTCAATGTGTCGCGGTGGTTCTCGAGGGATTGGAAAAGTTGCCACAAGAACAGAGCTACTCTCTGTAAACTACATTTTGTCTTCCCACGTTTCGAGATGTACCGTATATAAAACAAATACCACTAAAGGTATTGGCACTGCGAAAGTAATTTTCTCTACAACTTCGTCGGGTGAAAAAAAAAACACACAAAACAACTGACGCATTGCGCTTATTTTTCTCACTAACGTCAAACTAATTGGCGAAATCAATTAAATGTATTGTATTAATTTGTAAATGTAAATTTATACATAACAACCAAAAATACTAAATCCTTTCTTTTTCTTTAGCATTGCGTCTTACAACCCCTTCGGGCTATGCACATATATACTAATTACGCTAATGTGTGAAGGATGAGGAAGGTTGAATTTAAAGGAAGTGTATCCCCATTTGCGTGGAGAGAGATTGGATAACAATTTAATAAAATCATCCTCATTACACCCGACTGGGATTCGAATCCAGATTTTCTCGTCATCGGCAGTATAGTCTATTTCGAGAGTGATGCTTTGGACAATGAGGCCGTCAAAGTGGGTTTGTTTATAATTGTTTTTTCATTTAACACAATGGCTACTGATTACTGTAAGGGTTAGAGGTGATTAGGGTTTTATTAGATAAAATGTACTCATTAAATTGGATTGGAAAATCACCTCTTTGTACCAGATCCTGAATTCTTAACCTGATTTGACCATCGCTGTGAGTATGTGTTACATTTTACCCAACTATTTTTTGATGTGATAGCCTTATATTTCAACATATATTATTTTATTTTATCACAGTAGTGTGTTTTTAAACTTATAAAACCTTATGAATACAAATTTGACAATGTGTTGACACATATTTCAGTTGAACATCCTGATTAAAACCATATCACTTTCAATGGTTTCAACCCCTCATGTAAATTATCACTTTTTTTTTTCATTCTCTCTCCACGCTAACAAGGTTTCATTTCCTCTAATCTAATATCTCAATCCCTATCCTTTTGAACAAGCCGTCAATAACTTTGACTCCAGCCTTTGGTTTATGTCTGTGTCTCATGGTTGTAATATACTTCTCAACTTAAAAAAAAATATATCCGCTTGGATTGAACAGCTTGTAATTTTTTCTCTTGCAAAATGCCTTCAATTAGAATCTCTCATAATTTTCTTCCTTGGCAAGATTTTTTTTTTTAAGCACTTTCCCACTGGAGTCTCGCGTTACGAGCATCACGTGTTGGCTTGCCAAAAGCTTCTGAATAGATGGAAGGAAGGTGTAGAGACCAATATACGAGGAGGCTTTGCACATTTGTAAGGCCAGCCAATAGCGTGATTGTTATGGATGTGCTTCGTGTGAGGTACAGTCGAATATTTTCAATATTCCTCATTTAAAAACAACTGTTCCTTCGTTGTTAGGTCACCATTTTATTGTAAGTTGTGCATACCTTTTCCAACTCGAGACTCAACTTTTTTTAGTATCTCTAAGCCTTGGGGCTGGAAGAAGATGTGATGGTGGGCGAATCGCTCATTTCTCTGGAACTCCTGTACCCTTCTGGCCTCTTTGCCTCGCTCCTCCCTTCCCTCCTTTTGGAATAAAGGAGCCCCATTTTGTCCTCACCACGCCCTTCCAGAGCTCCCCCTCCCTTCCCTCTACACTTCACCCTTTCTCCAATTCTCCATCAGATCCATTACTTCGCAGCATACACCCTAGCGAGATCATCTGTTTGTAGTGATCTTTAAAAAAAAACCACAAGCTTCTTAACCACATTAAGAGGAGCTTTCTCTTTTTACGAACTTCTTTTTTTACCATAGCAATCTCCATAGAAAGTATTATACTTCCTTTTATATGTCGTTTGTGTTAGCAGGGAGGTGGTCTTGTGGGGAAAATTTTTTATAGTTTTTAGCTATATATATATATTTTTTTGCACTTTGTACTTTTAGTTGATAAACCTATTAAAAACAGAGAAGTGTGATTAAATGTATGTACGTCCGTAAGTAAAGATACTTTAAAAATATTATATAGGTCTCAGAGATGTCACGCACCTGCAAAACCGGGAGAGCCGGAAAAACAGGAATTTTTCTTGCTTGGGGAGAAAAAAGGGAAAATATATAGAGTATCAAAAAACTGAAATATTTGTAAATTCAAAACGTATAACTGCAAGCTCTAAATATTAGGCCTTTGCGTAGAGTAAAAAATGAACCGAATAACTTTTATTTCGCCGTATCATTTACGCTTGTAGGATAGGGATAAATAATATCGAATTTTAAAAGAAATATACCCGAATTTGCGTGGAGGGAGAGTGTACAACCATTTAGGGAAAACTACCCTCACTTACAGCTGACAGGGATTTGAAGTCTGATCTCCCCGCACCGGCAATACAGTCTGAGAGTGATGCGTTCAGACCATGCGACCAACGATGCGGGCAACTGGAGAACTAAGCACACTGATTAAATCATGTTTTATTTACCCTCTTATTTTTTCTCTCCCTGAAACATTGGGTTACGTAACGATTGTAGATAGTATCCCCCATCAAGGTCATCCTTATATAAACAGCAATCACATGACCCTACACTAGTCAAGTCCCAAGCCTATAGACTATCAAATTAAAGCTAATTATTCTTCTTGGTGGTCAAGTGGTTGAAGGTGTCAAATTCAATAAAAATTATATATTATATAAGCATATGCTTATATATCAAGGGTCGCCAACCCGCTCTCACCAAATATATATTATAATATATATATATATATATATATATATATATATATTGTGTGTTGTGTGTGTTTGTTTGTGTGTGTGTGTGGTGAAGTCAGGATTTGTGTGTGTGTGTTCAGAAAAAAACTAACCACTTTTAGATGGGTAGAAAAATTAAAATTTGGCACGATGGTATATAACCAGAAAAATCTCAAAATGAGAATTGCAAAATGGGACACCGGGAATGTGGGTGTCTTACAGGGTCTAAATATAGTAAAAGCCTATAATAGAAGGAAAATAATAGAAATTTAATATGCAGGTAGAGGTACTACTCCAAATAAACAAACAGGTTTTCAAATTTAATATTTCAAAGTTAGGGTTGGTGAAATGGGGTTCAAAACTGTCAAAAAATCGCTGAAAAAACAACTTAAAAGGGTGGTATAAAACTTAAACTTGGCAGGAAGATTAAGGAGTTACCCCAAATAACCAAAAATGTCTAATAATTTCAAATTTTAAAATTGAACTTTGAATTTGAGGGAACTGGGAATTTGAGATTATTCGAGGTTGGGGGTATCTAGATATAGAAAAAGTTTTCTAGGGAAGGTAGCTAATTGAAATTTAGCTGGCAGTTAAATAATTAAACTGGTATTCAAATTTGATATTTCAAAATTGGAGTTGCTGAAATAATGGAGTGGAGTTCAAAATTCACAAAACTAACAGAAAATACAACTTAATATGGTGGTATAAGACTTACATTTTTCAAGAAGGTCAAGGGTCTACCCCAAAGGAAGGTGGAATTTTAAAATTTGGATTATATTTATCCTACTCTTTTTACCCTGTTTAACATTTTTACTCTATTCTATTTCACACTTTTTAACCTTTTTATTTACCCTTTTTACCAGTTTTTTTTTTTAATATATTGAACTTTTACTTCTTACTTTGTTCACCCCTTATGCCCTATTTGCACTTTTACCCCTTTTAAAACTTTTTACTCTTTTTACCCTAGAATATATATCCTGGGCTTAGCCGGGAAATTAATATTAAAAGGCGTAAAGAGTGCAATAAAGGCTAAAAAGGCCAAAAATGGTAGTAAGGGTAGAAAGTAAATCTAATCACAAAGGGCAAGACTAAAAGGGAAAAATTTACAATAGCGTCCACAATGGACAAAACTGTCAAAAAGGGCAAAAGGGGCACAATATAGCAAAAATAGTAAAAATTGTAAAAGAGCAAAAAGTAAATCTAGTAAAAATATAAATGGTATAAATGTTAAAAGGTAAAATAAATATAAATGGTAAAAAAAATCTAAAGAGGTTAAAAAGAGTAAACAGGTCAAAATGGATAAAAAGGATTAAAAAAATATAAAAGAGTATAATATGGTAAAAAGAATTAAAAGGGTGAAAAGGACCAACGTTAAAAAAAGGGCGAAAAGGGTATTATTTTAGTGTAAAGAGGATTAAAACGTTAAAAATGTGTAAGAAGGTCAAGATGATTAAGAAGGGTAAACGGAGTAAATGCGGCAAAAAAAGATGAAAATACTTTAAAATGGATTTAATCACAACCCTTTAACAACCAATTATTTATACTGTGACACTCTTCTGTCTTTTTATCTGCATCAACAGGCAAGAGTTCAAAGTACTGTGTGTAGAGAAGTTATAATTTAATCTTCAAAAGAAATGTCAGCTTTTAAAATACATTAAGTATATATCTCGATTTTGAAATTGTGTATTAGTCAGACTATTTTCGCTTTTTGTATCACAATTTAGACCAATACATGATTGATATTAAAAAAAAAAAATTAAAGACTTTGTTACTATTCCCTGTGGTTAAAATTAACAAAGCTACTTAATAGATTCCCCCTGCGAAGAATGGGTACACCAGCTAGTAGGCCTATTTTAATAAAATGTGCGAAATCAATGTTTAAGAATTGGAATCAAAGATTTCGGAATTACGGATCAATCTATCTCATAAGGCTTACCCATACAGACAAAAATATCTGGAAACGGATAGACCACACCAGATTTCCTTTGATGGAGATTAAATAATATTTTGGATCATCTTATCTGTGAAAATCTCCATTCGTCATCGTGAAAATTGTGAAAACGAATTATAAATCTCACTTTCAAATGCTAATCCAAGGCACTGTTTAAGAACTGTATTGTCAAATTATGATCCGGACTTTAAAAAGATAATTATGGAAATGCAATTCCAACATTTATATCAAAAATCATACATTAACATAATTTTCCTGAATGTTTCATTAAATAATATCTTCTTTGTAAGATAGTGTGACTTTGTATTGCCAAAATAAATTATTTATAATAACTGGCCTATATGTGAAAATAAAATAAATATACATGCGCTCGTGAAAAAGTTGAGAAATTCAAATGCGCCCTTGTTAACATAAAGATTAGTGACCACTGATATATATACATAAAAATTATATTAAAACAAAATAAATGCGCATTTCATTAAATAACTATTCAATATTTCATCTTCCTGGGTATATTAATTTAGGAGTTACTCTCACTGGTGGTCAAGTGGTCTAGGGCGTAATGATCTGAATATATGTAAAAGTAGAAAAAAAATCAGGCCTACCCTAAAGATTTCCCAAAGTACTTATGCACAGTTGTTAAGTCTTCAAGGTACAGCGTTCACACATAAGTATAATTTACATTTGATTTAAATAATAATTTCCTTTGCTTCTCTGGAGTTTTAGCTGATTTTTAATAGTAGAAGTCTATATGTTTATAGATTAGATAAATTATATTATAAATTATCAATGTAAATGTAATCATATAAAGATAAGGAACGCTACCACTGTAGTTTTTATTTGTATAAAAAGCCCCTTTTTACCCAATAAGGTGCTTACGAAAACAACAAACTAAGCCAAACTACAATGTGTCTGTTGATTTACGATTGAAAATTGTTTTAAAAAATACGCCTTAGAAACTCGATCGATTACTTAGTATTCTAAATTTAAAACACTTTAGATTAGCTATTAAACTAAAACCCTTTTTAGCGGTTGCCATATTGAAACAGCTAGCCAGATTAAACACTATGTACACTTCATCTACCCTGTAAGGCAGCAAGCGTGTCTTGGATTATTCCACTATGGTAGAACTTATAAAATAGAGTCATAGTGTAATTCGGCAAGGTAAACGGTACATCGCTTTACCTAGGTTCAAAGAATGTTCCTGCGAAGGGTCGTTAAAATTAGTTTACGTGATTGGCAGCTATCGTGGAAAAAACAGACAGATTTTTGAATGGCCGGCATCTCGAAACGGATAAGGAGATGAAAAACTATTTACATGCGTCATTCAGTCTTGGTTCAAAGAATCTCCCTTCTTTATTTAATTAAAATGGGGCCATGCATTTGACAGTTATCACGTGACAAAGATCCGGAAAGACAGACGAAATGCCAACTGGTCAAGTTAAAACAACCTGGCTACGCTCGATCAGTAATTAATTATGAGAATATTTGGGGGAAATGTTATCCTTAGTATAAAAACTAATGGTTTATTCACCAAGCAAATATGGGAGAAAGTATCCGTCCTTCGCCATACTCTTTATTGAGAAAAACCTCCATCTTGTTTTCCCCCCGCTGCTATCTTTGTTTTGTTTCTAATGCCTGTTATTAGCACAGAAAGGTAGTGAGTGTGCTTTTAAGAAAGTAAATTGCTAAACTTTTTGTTGTTGGAACTAAGTATCACGGTATTGAATATAAACTCAAGGTGCGGTAGAAAAACTTTAGTGGCTCAAAAAGCAATTGAGTGAAAGTTGGTTTATAGTTGATAAAAATGCCTTTAACAAAAGGATAGGCCATTTACGGAGATAAACTGACCAAACAACTTCTCGTTTACTATAGAACTAAATATAGATACACAATAAATGTTTATTTGGAGAGGGGAGAAGGTATAAATGTTCTATTGATGTAATTCCAAACGAAACATCCAAACTTTTCGTTTTTGGTAGCCGTATAATTCAGCCCTCGAATATTAGCTGAACGTAATTTTCAAAAATAACTTAATTGTAGCTAAGTTTATGTTTTTTCTTTGTTATAAAGTTTTTTCAATTCTAAATGTGATACGAAGAAATGAACCAATAACATTAATTATCAATTAGCACTTTAAAACTTTAATTAAAAAGTAAAATTCAGTTCAAATATAACTTATCTCTAATTTTGACGGCTAAGTTTAGATCAATTCATTATTTAATATTTCAGACAATTTAATGTTTGAAGTATTTATTACTGTAACTTAATTGTGAAACTGTCATATCAAGTCCACTAAGTTTAAAACGGGACAGCTTAATATCCTGCTCTTCTTTTAAACTATGCAAAGTTTATAATAAAAGAAAGGCGCTGCTCTGGTAGAACCTGAACTACACTGATATGTGACTTTACACCAAGGCTAGCTGAGAATAAGAGAAAGGCACTGCTTTGGTCAAGGCCGTAGTGAGGGGGGGGGGATTCAACCCCACCCTCCACAGAAATTTTATGAACCAAATATATATGGCTTTATTTATGGTTCAAACAATATCAAAATTAATGTACAAGTACAAATTAGGAGATTGTGTAACCGTAAAAAGCACTTCAGAGAGCTTCTAGAACTATTTATCACTTATAATTTTTTTTAACCCCCGTTAATTAGGGGATGTGACGACAACACCCCACCACCACCACCACCACCACCACCACTACTTTCCCCCGAAATTACTGACTGGTTACGGCCTCGGCTGTTGTAGAACCTGAACTACACTTTGCTGTGATTTTAAACTATGGAAGGTTGAGTGTTGTGCTTCTAAACAACGTTGATAATAAGCCAGTGAGGTGCCACTCTACTAGGTACTAATCCCAAACAAATTAAGTCTGACGAATCTAGTTGTTTATCATTTATCCTGCCTCGGGAGGTTGGTTACCCAACGCACGTTTTGGAATGAACTCTGCTCGCCCTTTCTTTGGTGTTTGTTCTCTGAACACCCTGGGCTTAAAACAAGCTTTAACCAGTGCTTACTAGGCTCGTGTTTTAAAGTAATACAATTACAACCATAATCCATTACGGGTGATGTTATGCGTCGTACAGTCAACCTTAGGTTTCGTGCGTTAAAGCTACTAGTTAGGGACACAATGCTAGTAGGGAAGAAGTTTCTTAACAGGAGTACATTTTCGTGTAAGGCAAAAACATCATTCCCTCACCCCGTCTTCCCTTTATTTTCCGTAAAATATATCGCTAAACTTATGTGTGGCTATATATTGGTAAGGGTAAGAACGGGAGAATAAGAAGCATTTCAAGGCGAAAGTATTCTCGGAGTTGAAATTTACTGTGTTTCTTTTGTTACTATGCCAGATGGTTTGAATGTCTTCACAACTTTCTCGAATCATCAATAGATTGCGGCGTCGCAGGCCTACTTGAGCTGTCAGTGCCTGCAATAAATGTCAGGCTCATCTAGTCTGGTCGAGGCTTGAATTCTATCAGAATGTGTTGTGATTTTTATCTTCTAAATGGTTTTCCACTCTCACTCCACGTAAATGTGGGAACGTTTTTCCTAATTATACCTAGCTCTATCCTTCTCCACTAGCGCAATTAAAAATGTTTGTAGCCCAGGGAGTTGATGGCGTGAGACGTGATGGAAAAAACAAATAGTTATTATTGTAATAAATGATCTTTATATTTTGAATCGTTAATGTGTTTGGAGTATTCAACGCATCTTTTATAATTAGAGCTATTTCCGTCCATGACTTAAAAATTAACTTACATTAAAGTCTACCTAACACTAAACACCCAAGCCCATTTTTTTCTTTATTTTTTTATGTTTAGCACCGCATCTTACTATCCTTTTGGGTTATATGCATATGTACTAAATACGCTTTGTCCTAAGAATGATTAAGGTTGAATTAAGAGGCAGTGTACAGGGAGAGTGGAAAACCATTTTGAAAAAATGACCCTCAGTACACTTGACTGGTATTAGAACCCTGATCTCCCCGTATTCGGCATTCTAGTCTATTACAAGAGTGATGCCTTAGACCACGTGGCCACCGAATACGGACTAAGCCCAGTACTGACACTTTTATTATTTGGACTTTAGCACGATCTCAGATAGAGGCATCACCAACTATCGACCTGTTTTTCCCAATTTTGTAAACGGTCTCTTGAAAACACACAGACACGGAGACGGGCAATTGTACTAAAGTAAAGTTTCCCCTTTCCTAAGCGGTCATCCATAAACCACGTAAAGCTGTTGGTAGGAAGGGGGAAGAGTAGGATGAGCTCTAATGTCTACATGGTGTTACATGGGGAGAGAGTGGGTACATCACATTGTTACATACACAGATCTTATTAAATTCTAATGTTGAAACAATAATATTATTGTTAATGTTTTTACAGTTAGTAAACATACTTATAGATGACTTCCTATTCTGAGCTGTATTACATCCGAATCCCTCTTTTAGTGTAGCAAAAGCCCCCCTATGAAATAACGACATTCGCTCTTGATTTGAAAAGTTACCTAACACAGGCTGGAGGGGAGGGGTCGGCCTCAGATTAAATGTCTTCATGGGGGTTAAAGGGGCTCAAAAAAAGTAATAAAAGGCTAAACGTGGCGTAGGGATGACCCCAATAGTTGGTACTTTGGATAACCCTCCCGTGACAAAGAGGGCCGAGACCCTGGTACATCACCACTGAGTGTATCTATCTTGAAATCAAAAGTGTATTTTTCAGTCAACTTAATTGCTAGTTCTCAGTCTCTAATATTATTTATGATTTATTTAGCACCGCGTCTTACTACCCTTTCGGTTTATACGCTTAAGTACTAATTACGCTAATGGATTAGGAATTGGGAAGGTTGAATTTAGAGGAAGTGAAGGGTGAAGGAAGGGTTAAGGAAGGGTGAAGGAAGTGGAGGTTGAGTGGAAAACCATTTAGGAAAAACCACCCTCAGTTCACCCGACCGAGATTCGAACCTTGATCTCCCAGTCCTCGGCAGTCAAGTTCAACACGAAACTAGCGCGTTAGTCAACTACGCCATCGAGGTGGGTCAGTCTCTAGTAGCTCGGTTATTTTAGTGCCTGTAAAATCCAGTACTACAATAGAATTAATTCCAAGCTACGGTATTGAAGTATATCTTGGTGTGAGATATAACTGGGGAAGTTTTATATTCAGTGTATATTTGTTATCCTTTACATTTTACTTTTCTCTCGACCCCTCGAAGAGAGAAATATTTTGATCGTAAAAAAATCGAACTCGAGATTTTGATATATCTTGAAGTTTCATAATCCCCTGAAACAGAAAAAGTTGTTTTTGCCTTGCACTCTGTCTGAGTCTCAGACTAGAGCTGAAACTATTTTACCGATCGAGTTAAAATTTGGTATGTAGGGTTTTTATAGGGTTCACTGGAGGAGTTTTTGGAATTAAATATCTAGGAACTACGGATAGCTTACCGAAGGGCAAAACGAAAGAAAAAAATCGATATTCTCAAAATCTGCTTTAACGATTCTGATTAAATTTAGTATCTAGACAGTATTTAACATTATTAATAAAATGGTGATTTTCATTTTTCCATGAAAATGACTTTTAGAGTACTATACATAAGCAGAATTTTCCAATATTTATCATATCTCCAGAACTATTTGAGATACTAAATAACTTTTCATTGTAAAGTTGTAGTACTTTTAACATTAAACATATTTTAGTCGGGAATATATTCGTATAAAACCATGAGCTAGGAGCAAACATATACACTCTTTATGAAATACTTTAAAAACATGAAATTGATTGTTATGCTCTTTGGCGGACAAAGATACTCCTCTTTTGTCAGTGTTTCAATAACAGTGTATATTATTACATTTATGTTCTTTAGTGGAGTGTTTCTTCAACAGTGTAAATGATTTCGTTTCAAAAATTTTACGGGTTTTTAGTAAATGTTTCTATTTTAAGATTAAAGAGAGAAAAAGTCTGTGCAGCGCACCATACAATTTTTTTTTCTGCCAGTTCTAGCGCTAGATGTTATTATTTTAAAACTTTTTTTACGCTTCTCTTTCTCGCGCTTATGTTTGTATTCTGGTGACACTTCTCCGTTTCACCGCTTGGAGCGTTTTCCTACACCAACGGACATACAAGATTGACACTGCAGAGCTCAAGTTTGCTTCCAACATGTTTGTTCTACACGCGCGTTTGTGTGTGTACTTGAAATCTGTGTGGAAACATAAACTTTTCCCTCGTCTTAACACTTCGCATTAAAGTACCCCACGGAGTAGTCTGTTAGTGTATTAATGACAAAACTTAATTCACCATAGCCATATAAAGCGTGACACTCTTAGATTGTAATACAGAGACTGATTATTATTATTATTATTATTATTATTATTATTATTATTATTATTAGCACCGCGTCTTACTACCCGTTCGGGTTATACGCACTTACGCTAATGTGCAATGGTAGGGTGATTGTGAGATGAAATGGAGGACCTACAGTTTAACGTGGAATCCGAACCACGGTGGAGGCCTGGCATTCCTCACATTCACAAGTTGTGATTAATACACATCTTGTCAGAGGTGAAGGAAGGGTTTGGCATACAGAGACTGATGAATACTCACCATCTCTTTTTAGCCAAAGTTTCGTTGTCTTTTTTTTTTCTCCTCATTGGGGTTACCTTTTTGTAGCTTATAATTGTACCCTTTTTTTTTACCAATACATACAATACTTTTACCCCGCACACTGCGCTAGGGAGCCCATACCACTATTCCATTGTGTCACTTGGCTGACCGAGAAATTTCATAAATTGAATTTTGGCACTTGGGAACTACCGTTCATTATTTTATGAGTAAGACCAATCCACTTGTATAAAAAAAAAGCAAGAAGACTTCAAAATATATTAATGATTACGTTTAATGTCCTACAATAAATTTAGCAGGCACAACAGAACACACTTAATTACTTTAATGCACTGTAACATTGGGCACTAAACAATCGTTCTGTCTTTGTCAATTCCACTTCGCACAGCTTGTGACCTGGTCCATACCATTCTATAAACCAGACTAGACCTACATATATTCTTCCTCTGACACTTCATGTCCGTGACATCACCAGAATGCGAAGTGCCATCTACCGGAACACACTTATAACAATAGCCACAGGTGTGACGTACCTGATACCGAATTACAAATTATAATCTAAATAAAAA
Organism: Timema podura; assembly: GCA_033556935.1. Lineage (NCBI taxonomy): Eukaryota > Metazoa > Arthropoda > Insecta > Phasmatodea > Timematidae > Timema > Timema podura. Next base: position 98,952,523 of record JAVRXN010000009.1, on the reverse strand, counting down.
ATCATGCTATATTTTAACATTCATTGATGCATTCACTGACATGGTGGCTATAAACCGAGGAATTTCTGGGAATTTAATAAAAAATAAGTAAAAACCAAGTATTTTAAATACTTGACTGATTTTGCAGATAAACATTTAAACAAAAGTGATAGTTTTTGTTTCTCGACATTAAAAATACGCCGGACCACAAATAATATCTAAAACAATTACTAGAAAAAGATCTTATAAAAATTTCGATGTCTAGTAGCCGTTAGGATTGTTTTAGAAATTATGATATCAATGTAATAAATGAAACAAAAATGACTATTTCTCAAGATAAACTGTAAAAAGGTGAAGTCGCGAGTTTTTTAAAATGTTGTCTGGAAAATCTGGAAAAGTTAGGGAATTTTATAGTAAAAGTTTGTAGTCACCCTGAGTGAAATTAATATAAACTACCAAAACAAACTTTAAATCAAACATTATATTCCAAATTTGAAAATATACATTATATCACAATTTTACAGTGGCTTAAGTAATAGTCCTAAACAACTTTTGTAAAGTTTTAATGGATATATTTTACACAGAGCTAAAATAAAAGTAAAAAACAAAGGCATACTTCTTGAAACATTAAGTAAAATATGAAACAGTTGACTTGGAGAAAAAAAATATATTATTGTAACTTTAGGGTATCTTTTGTTAAAGAAATGACATGAATAATTAAAAAAAATGTATTTTTGAACAAGACTGTTTGTCAATAGCGCCCACGATTTTTGTGTGGTGGAGTTTTGAAGGGGCAGAGCGTGTGTCACGACTTCAACTCTCCAACTCCAGGAGTTGACCCTACGGTGCTGTTAGTTAGGTTGGTTTGTAACGTTGAAGACTTTAGAGCAACCTCATCTCAACCCGCTCAAATAATAACTTAAAATGTTGTTAATATTTACAAAGTGTAATCTATTTTACATCTGAAAACAATTAAACTTCTTCGTTTGTAGAGCTCATTAGGCTAGACAATGATATATTTGTTGTGATAACGTTAAATATTGATTTGAAATGACATTTTATTGAAGGTACAAACAACATACAGTGGAACCTCGTCTATCCGGCCTTCATTGATCTGATTTCCAATTTATCCGGACTGACATTTTGTATTAATAATTATTTTTTTAAATACATTTTTATGGGAATTATGGTTGCAAAATGTCTGCGTAAGCATGCCGCTCATAAACGCCATTCAAAATTAATACCACAAAAACGTACTCATTATTTTATGAGTGAATAGTGGTTTTAGCATGTTTCAAGTGTTTTATAATTTGTTATTATGAAAATAAATTGTGAGTTGTAGTCATATAATAATAATATTAATAATAATGATGATAATAATAATTATAACTAGGTGTTCTGACTTACGACAGGTCCATTCCTTTTGTCAGTGAACTTAGACTTCCAATGTGCCCTGTCCTCTGCCTCTTCCATCAGCTCCCAGAATTTTCGCCTTTCCTTTAAGTCATCTAGTATTTGAATCCTCCTTCTACATAAGCTCCTCTTTCCCTCAACATTTCATTCTATGACGTCGTGCACAAGACAGTTCCTCCTAAGGATGTATTGATCCAGTTTGCTTTGCACCGAAGAATCATATCCAAAATGGTTCTCTTCTCACCCACTCTTCTTACAACTTCTTCATTTGTCACCTTGCCTGTCCACCTGATCTTCTCAAGTCTTTTCCAGCACCAAATTTCAAAGCTCTCCAAGTATTTCTTTTTCATCTTCTTAAGAGTCCAAGTTTCTTCTCCAAATGTAGCATTTCACCAGTTTCTTTCTCAGTTCCAGACTCGACTCGATGGTCAGCAGTAACCTCTTCCTGTTGAAAGCTTCCTTTGCCGTGGCAATCCTCGACTTAATTTCCTTTATGCAATAGGCATCCTTTGTCAACAGACTTCCCAGGTACTTGAACTGCTATATGTTTTCCAACTCATGGTTTCAAATTTTGATTTTAAGGCGATTGGCCCTTTTTATTTGGCACGGAAATGCAGAGCCATGGGAACAAACGGTTATCTTCAATATTTTTTTTATTGTTTTGCAATTTTCTTTTCGAAAACGGTTTGTTCGAGAATAGAAGAATGTTGATTAAGTTATACTTTTTATATACACACCTCCTCTATAATTTTAATAGTGATAAAATATCAATAATACATTTTTCATTAGAAAACTGCCGGCTTCATAACAAAAAATAAGAAAATGTAACACTTAATTAACATTGATCCATTGTCTTAGAGGAGGTGTTGAAAATATTGCTATAATGAAATAAATAGGTAGACGAACAAATTGAAAAATGTATATTTCTTATATAGCAGCCGACGTCTACTATTGTATCCAGTGTGTTGGACCTGAGGAAAGTACATTGCGCAGTTACCTCCAACACAAGATGCACTTTACCAGCATATAAATCGAGTGAGCCACCACACTTTGGTTTGGAAACGAGCTCTTCAACAGAATCAAGACCTTCCAAACCCAACAGAATGTGGTTGGAAACTAGAAGGAACTAGAAAAAGAAATAGGAACTAGAAGGAATTCCAAGAGAGTACCTTCGCAACATAAGTTGCAAATGAAAAAAGGAGTGCCGAATATCTTCATTTTCATGTGGAGCTGCAAACATGCCTTGCGCTCCAGGATGTGACTGCTACAATCTTGTTTGCACGAGATGCAACATACTCAGAAACAGAGGCCAGTGATGTATAAATTTAAATAGTCTTAGTGAAATAATCATCTACTATTACTAATGTAATCCATTTTCTAAAAAAAAGATTTAAAAGTAATAATGTTTATCAAAATAGCTTACAATGATGAAATTATTTCATTCAATTTTATGCAATACTATAAAATAATAATATCATCTGTATTAGGATAAGAACAATATAACATTGTTGGGCAAGAAAAATATATATTTAAAGTCATTACTAAAGCTTTGTTGAACTTGCGTGACCATAAAATAATTTCTTATTCATTTTTACAGCTTACAGTCGTCATGGCCTTTAATTTGATACCCAACATGATTGCATTTGATTTCGACCAACTTTCCTAAAAAAAAAACACCCACACACACACACATGCAATCCAAATGCGCACTTCATTTCCGGGGAAAAGATTGGGTTTGCAGAAAAAAATGACCTCTTAGTAAAAAAAGTTCTTGAACTTGGATTAATTTGCAGTTATACATATCCAAATAAGTCGATCCCAAGATGAGATAAATCGGTGCTTAATATTAGCTTCAAAAATAGGTTATTCTAATTTTCTGGGAAAAACCGTTGGATATAGGCTAAAATGTTCGATTATAAAAAGAAAGAAGAATAAAATTATATTTCATATGAAAAAACTAAATTGAAATCTGATGACAGGAAACCGAGATATGGCTTGAATAAGAAATCCGTGGCTGTTATCTTTTATCCAATATGGCGGCTAACCCAACTACTTGTTAGGTTGGCAACATCACTTTTATTACTCACAGTAGTTAGATCTTTTAGAAAAAATAGGTTGCCGTTTGTGGCAAAGTGGTTCCAGCAGGTTGACACTTTTTCACATTTTGTTTCTTTATTAGAAGATGTTAAAGCGGTTAACAGAAAAACATAGTTAAAATCAAAATGTTTGTTGTGCAAGTTTTGACTGCCAAACGTGACAAAAAAATCAATAGATGGTCTTCAATATTATATGGCTTGGCGTATGGATATATGATATTAGATACGGTAACTTGAACTAGCTGTCACCACAACTCCTATGGCGGGTGAACTATATTGTATTCCTGGTAAGGCGAATCATAGCTGTTTTAAATTTACCTAAGGAAGTTCATTAGTTGTAAGACATTAGTTTTGTTCTGCGATAATTATTGTGGTGTAAGCCTACGGGGTTTGGTTGTTTGGTCGTCATTCTTATCGAATGTCTAATCATAATCATATTCATCACCGCGTACTACTACCTCTTCAGGTTATACGCATATAATATAATAATTACTCTATTGGGGTAGGGATGAGGAAATAATTATTTTAAAGGTAAAACCTCATTAGACCCGACCGGGATTCAAACCCCGATCTACCCGTCATCAGCAGTGACGTCTTGGGACCATTTTGTCACTGAAATTGATCCTTTTATTTTCTCTTCATTTATTAAATATTAGTTTTCTTTATTATTTATTGTATTGATTTACTTTTCGACTTGATTTATTACTTGTTCATAATTTACAGTGCTAATTTGTCAAACTATTAATACTTGTATGGTGTTGGTTTAGAGAAGCTTAGTAGTATTAGTAATAGCACATTATTTTAATTTTATTGACAAACCCAAATATCGTAACAAAACATATATGTACTTTTTCTTATAACATCCAACACAATATATTATCCTTTTTGTTAAGTATCAAATATAAAAGTATTCGACCTTACTCTCTCGGGCTCTCGAGCTCTTTAAGGCCCTCACGGCGATCTAAGAGTGGAATACTCTTTCTATATTCAATATTATACAATTATTTAGATTCGGGTGGCCTAATTAACCTAACACAACCTAGCTAATAGAGGTCTGAACATATTCAGAAATAATAAATAGCCTATTATGCTCAAATCATGGTCACTAGGATGTGAAGATAAATATGTATAATAGGTTCTTAAAACATATCAGTTTAACTAGAATATTTTTTTTCATCACATAATTTTCCTTAACCATTCATGATTAATATTAGCCACGTATCCAAACTTAAGTTTAGGCCAAAGGACCCCAGAGCCATAATAATTCCATCTCTTGAAAGAAAACTCGCCCGATCTCATAGTATTCGCCACACTGGTTACAAATAAATACTTGCATAAATTAATGATGATCATAAATTATATTTTTGCGACAATAGTCTATCAAATTAAGTACCTTAGAATATGTTCTGTATAATAATATCCAAGCATTCATATATCATAGTGTATATTATAAATAAAAGGTTAAATATCACACGACTTGAAAACTAACTTAACCCTGAACATGTAGTTAACATTCTAGTATTTGTGTGGTATAATGACGCTCTAAACATAAACAATAATATTCGAGACACACCTTTGGGCATCGAACCAAGATCCTTTAGTCCCGCAGTAGGTCTTCCTAATAAAAAGATACAATCAGTTGTGGCTAGACCGGCTTTGGTGGCCGCATGGTCTAAGGCGCTACTATCTCTTTAGACTGGCTGCCGATGAAGAGGAGATAGGGGCTCGATCCCATTCGGGTGCACTGATGGAGTTTTTTCTAAATGGTTTTCCACATTCCCTCCATGCAAATGTGGGTACACTTCCTCTAAATTAAATATTACTCATCCTTAACACATTATAGTAAATAGTATATAGGCGTATAACCCGAACGGGTGGTAAGACACGGTGTTAAAAAAAGTTGTGGCTAGACTAGACAACAATTAAAGTGTTTGGGGGTCATCCACAAACCATGTAAGGATTTTTTTTCATATATTTTTTTTAACCTCCCTCCCCCTCTTCATGTACAGTAGTGTCTCGTTAATCCGAACTAACCGGGGTCAAGACATATTCGAATTATAAGATTTTCGGATTTTCTTTCCTATAATGTAAATTACCCGCCTCGGTGGCGTAGTTGGCTAACGCGCCAGTCGTGTTGAGCTCTACCGCTGAGGACGGGGAGATCGAGGTTCGAATCTCGGTCGGGTGAACTGGGGGTGGTTTTTCCTAAATGGTTTTCCACTCTCCCTCCACGCAAATGCGGGTTCACTTCCTTTAAATTCAACCTTACCCATTCCTAATCCATTAGCGTAATTAGTACTTAGGCGTATAACCCGAACGGGTAGTAAGACGCGGTGCTAAATATTATTATTATTATTATATAATGTAAATTAAAAATTCACTGTAAGGTCTAACGGGCGTGTTTACGTGCGTGCTATTCACCAGCTGATGCTATGTTCATGAGGCGCTGGCGGAATATTGCGTCAGCCAACAGGTTTACTTCATTACGACAAAGGGTTCGGCCAGACTGACAAGCGTGCGAGCGCGCAAGTGACCGGGTGGCCAAACTGGCGAGCGTGCGAGCGAGCGAGCGCGCAAGTGACCGGGTGGCCAAACTGACGAGCGTGCGAGCGAGCGAGCGCGCAAGTGACCGGGTGGCCAAACTGACGAGCGTGCGAGCGCGTGATTAGCAGATACCTCTCGATAGTTGTTGACGAGGCTCCGAATCTTGGCTCAGTGAACTGAGGGTAGTTTTTAACAAGTGATTTATTGTTGAGGTTTTCTCATCCTCTCTCCGAGCTAATGGCGATTATTATTGGTAAAAGCCTACTTTGATAATATTGAAGTATTTTAACATATCAGTTTTATACATATATATTATAAGTATTTTAACATTTCAGTTCTATACGTATATATATTGAACTATTTTAACATATGTATATATGTATAAAACTGATATGTTAAAATACTTCAATATTATCAAAGTAGGCCTTTACAAATAAGAACCACCATTAGCGTGGAGAGAGGATGAGAAAACCACAACAATAAATCACTTGTCAAAATCTACCCGCAGTTCACTGAGCCAAAATTCGGATTCTCCTCGTCAACAACTAACATATATATATATGTTAGTTATATATATATATATGTTAGTTATATATATATATATAGAGAGAGAGAGAGAGAGAGAACCAGTTTTATCTTTCAAGCGCGCACGCTCAGTCACTCGCTTGCTCCAGTCTGGCCACCTCTCATTACAACCAATGTGTTCTATTTTATATTTTAGTCGCTCGCTCGCCCATTCTGGCCACCCCCAAAGACTTACTGATCTTATGCGCGTGCCAAATAAATGTTTGTTGTTAGTAGCCTAGAATAAGCTAGTTTCATAATTTTTGAAAGCAAAACAAAATTAGTGACTCTATACATTGTTTCTTTTCGCTACTTTGTACTATTACAATAAATTTTGTTTTAAAATTAAATTTGTTTTTTCTTCCACTTTTGTTCGGATTAACGTAGTTCGGACTAACGAGACTCTACTGTAATTCCAAGTAGACATAGCCTGACCCATTTCCCCTCCAACCTGTGCTACGTAACTTTACATATCACGAGTGATTCAGATTTAACTAAACTCAGAATCCATTTTAACATTAGAATTATTTAAGTAGGTGTTACACAACACTGTGATGTAGCCACCCTCTCCCCATGTAACATCATGTAGACATTAGTGCTCCCCCCTCTTAACAGGTTATGTGGTTTGTGGATGACTCCTTTTCAAGCTCGTGATCACATCAGGTGTTGCCGGGCTATTGTGTGCAGATCAGACAGCATGGAAGAAGGGCAACATTCTGTTCCCACACCCTTCTTTCTCACGCCTTTTCTCTAGGGCGTTGTTCTAAAATCTTTAATATTTTCTAAGCATGTGCAGGAAAGAAATGGGTGTAGGGGTATCGTCTTTACGGTTCCCCAGGGTTTAACTAGTCAAGACTAGAGCGTTGACTTTTAACTCTGTGAACTTACTCCCTTGGTCGGGTGTGGCAGAGGACTACCCAACTTAGCCTGTTTCTTTAGTAGACTGTGTTGAATTAGAAAATATTGTTTCCCCCGTGTTTATTTTACTGCTACGGCTGCTTGGGGAAGGTTTACACTACTTCTCACCTCTCCAGAGTGTGGTTGGGGTTGTAAAGTGGGTCAATAATCCCGTGCAGGTTTATACAGATAGCTTTTAGGATCTGACTTTCTAAATTTGGAAAAAAATAAAGTCAAGGCTGAGGTTTAAACTAGTAGCTTTTAGGATCTGACGTTCTAAATTTGGAAAAAAATAAAGTCAGGGCTGAGGTTTAAACTAGTAGCTTTTAGGATCTGACGTTCTAAATTTGGAAAAAAAATAAAGTCAGGGCTGAGGTTTAAACTAGTAGCTTTTAGGATCTGACGTTCTAAATTTGGAAAAAAAATAAAGTCAGGGCTGAGGTTTAAACTAGTAGCTTTTAGGATCTGACGTTCTAAATTTGGAAAAAAAATAAAGTCAGGGCTGAGGTTTAAACTAGTAGCTTTTAGGATCTGACGTTCTAAATTTGGAAAAAAATAAAGTCAGGGCTGAGGTTTAAACTAGTAGCTTTTAGGATCTGACTTTCTAAATTTGGAAAAAAAATAAAGTCAGGGCTGAGGTTTAAACTAGTAGCTTTTAGGATCTGACGTTCTAAATTTGGAAAAAAAATAAAGTCAGGGCTGAGGTTTAAACTAGTAGCTTTTAGGATCTGACTTTCTAAATTTGGAAAAAAATAAAGTCAGGGCTGAGGTTTAAACTAGTAGCTTTTAGGATCTGACGTTCTAAATTTGGAAAAAAAATAAAGTCAGGGCTGAGGTTTAAACTAGTAGCTTTTAGGATCTGACTTTTTAAATTTGGAAAAAATAAAGTCAGGGCTGAGGTTTAAACTAGTAGCTTTTAGGATCTGACGTTCTAAATTTGGAAAAAAATTAAGTCAGGGCTGAGGTTTAAACTAGTAGCTTTTAGAATCTGACGTTCTAAATTTGGAAAAAAATAAAGTCAGGGCTGAGGTTTAAACTAGTAGCTTTTAGGATCTGACGTTCTAAATTTGGAAAAAAAATAAAGTCAGGGCTGAGGTTTAAACTTTAAACTATATATGTTTGTATTAATGTATCATTAATGTTGTTTTAATAAGATATTCAACTCGCACTTCACCAGCTTCAGTGACCGACGGTCTAGGGCGTCACTCTCGTGTTAGACGGGACTGATGATGACAGGGATATCAGGATTCAAATCCCTCTCTAGCCTACTGAGGGTGCTCTTTTCCTAGATGGTTTCCCACTCTTCTTCCACACATATGCGGGTAAATTACCTTTAAAATGCTTCCTTCCTCAGCCCTACCTCTTTAGAGTAATTATTTTATGTGAGTTTAGCCTGATTAGGTAGTAAGACGCAGGGGAAAAAAACTTTCACTTTCTGGCCCTATTGATTGTATAAGTCAGTACATGCTCTCTAACTACATTACCCTTTGAACATACATGATATCCAGTGCCCGAGACGTTAATTCATCATTGTAGAAGATAATGCCTCAATTTTACCTTGTTTATTGTCTGTGTGCCATGAATCGAACCCACGATCCTAATATGCCCTTAAGAAGTCAGGCTGGTTACTATTTAACCTCTGAGCTTAGCATGTTCGCATTGAAGTACTCCTCATAAATCTGGTTTGACTAGGCCGCTAGCTACCTGGGTAGTTTATCCTTGCTGTCGGTGATTACTATTAAGGCTAAAGGGAAATTATTAACAATATGAATTTAAAAAATAATCCATCAGCTTTTGTCTTTAAAGAAGAGATAAATCCACAAGAACGAAATGATGTACCAGATAGAGTAACGAACCTTGGTCTCCCGTGTCGCCACAGTACGCCACACTCACTGCCCGTAGCTCCAATCCGGTTGGCTACCACTAAATCGTTAAATTATTTCAGACGCCACCAGACATCCAATCAAAGACTCCGATCTGCGAAGCCTCCCGCTCTTACCACTTGGAGGAACACTCCCACCTGCTATAATAGTGTCGTAGTCTTGACTCTTAATAAGCGGAGGATTGTTATTTTCAATTTCTCTAGTTGGTGTTAGCTCTCGCCATCGTTGGAACAGCCTTTGCTCGTCTGACAAGCGAGTGCTGCGAAGCATGCTGGCACAGTGATCCAATTAGGAAATCTGATCTCTTCCCCCCATACCCTCTTCTGCATCTACACGGTCCACGTACCCGATACGCTAACGAACGGGTCTTTACCGAGGCGTAGTCTGCTCAAGCAAGTAATTAGCTTTAAAACAATTTTTTTTAAATCGCAATCAAATGCAATAGTTTTAGGCATCTGTAGCTTAAACATACTATTTATTTTTAAATATTCCATTAGGACACTTCCAAATCAATTGGCTAAATTTTTCTCTCCAAGCGCATAATGCACGACAGTTTTTTAAAAACCTTGATGCCATACAGATTGGATTTAACAAACAATATCGCCCGAGCCCATTTTCTGTTCCCAACATATAACATTAATAGAGTTGGATTTAAATAATAATAATGATTAATATATTTTAAGTCTCAAAATTTTATTTAAATTTTATCCAACGTTGTGTTAGTATTCATAAATTGTCCTACAGGATATGTACTTGTGTAAATCCTCTAGCGGTACAAAAAACATAAAAGGGAATTCTTGTTTATGTGAGTCATAGCATCCTAAAACATTATTTTAACTCTTGATTTTTATTATATTTCCAGGTGAGTTAATTGACCGCATCAGCGGCATACTTAAGTCTTACCAGTGAGGAGTGATTCAACGAAGGAGGTAATTAAATTTCATTTTTCACCACAATAGTTCAATAAAGTTACTTGGCTGTCGGAGGTTTTTTAAACATTTGTTTAAGTTTGAAAACATATTCATATTTTATCCAGAATTCAGAATAATGTATGCAAAATTGCGCATTTTTTCAACACACTTTATTAGTATTTCTCTTTCTTTAAGAAATAAAACCTTTTTTATGTCACTAGTTTTTCCTCTCTAGTACTTTATACAATGAACGGTAGATTTAAGTGTTAAAAAAAAGTTAATTCTAGCGCTTCACTCTTTCTGTTTTGCGTGAAGGGCCATTTCTTTTTACGAGAAGATATTAGCTGCTACAGATTGAAATACTTACTTTGCAATTGTTTTAAAAGAATGGATATACTTTTTATACAAGCCACTAAAGTTGTATGTTTGTGTTGGTTGTTCCAAAATATTTCTTTTTGATATTTTTTTTAGACGTTTCACGCTTTCTTGATATTTTTGTGAATAAAACTTGGGATTACTTTTTTTTTAACACTATTTACATTACATTTGTATATAAATTGCTACTCTTAATAACTGCGTCAACAGTTTAAAGTAGGAGACTACCAATCTTTAAAAGTAATAAATGTGTTATGATACTCGTACATTTGAGAAATAACCAAGAAATTCTAATTGTATAGAGACGAACGTAAAAATTACTAATTTTGAAAGTCTTCGTTATTGAAAAAAACACACTTAAACTTGAATAAATAAAATAAATATGTGTATATATATATATATATATATATATATATACACATATGTGTGTGTTTGATATTTGTAACACAATGGCTATTAATGATTTAAATAATTAGAGTGGAGATGAAAATGTTAATCAAGGAGAATCGTGCACGCTATAAATTGGTCATGGACCAAATGAGTAAACATGATAAAATGACCGCCTCTAAGAAACCTTTCCCCTCCTAAGACATTGAAATAGATATGCTTTGTTTGGCTCTCAAAAACTCACTTGCAAGTAAGTCTTTCCAGGGTTAAAACCTATGTTACTCGTCCGCTCAAAAATTGCTGCGCGGTAAAATAAAAAAGTTCCTAAGTCCTTTTCACACACTACATAAGCAAAAAATTATTATCTTCTGTGAGGCAGGAAACGCCGGTCGCAAAGTTGGTTGGGAAAAAATAGATACAATAAATCGTTCAGACAAGGACAGACAAAAACAGTTAACATTCATCCTTGACCCTACATATCAGAGCCAAGAGTTGTGCTTGAAGAAACCTAAACAAACATATTGGGAGGTAAGGGTTTAAATCCCAGCTGGGGACACTCGACGGGTTTTTCACTTATCTTTTGAAAGCTATTAACATACAGATTAATAATATAGTTTATGTTAGTAGGTCGTACTTTACTTTACCCACCAAATGAATTCATAAATGAAAATATAGTAACTAATTTGCAAAGTAAACTTATTACAAGTTTCTGTGGCATATTAATATACAATAGTGAAAACTTACTATGTAAATTATCTTTATAATAACATATTTGTTACCCGTATTGGTGAGCACATGGAATAAACGTAAGGCTCACTTGGTCCGGTTTCATCGCGACGGAAAGGATTGAGCTCGAATCACAGCTGGGTGTTCTCCGTGTGATTTTACTAATTTTTTTTCCACTCTTCCTCTACGCAAATTCAGCTAAATTTACACTCAATTCTCACTTCCTCACTCCTACCACATTAATGCAATTGAATGCAGATAGCCCGAACAAGTAGTAAGACGAGGTTTCAAAAATAGATTTGTTAGCGGCCACTAAATCGGGGATTCTCAATCTCTCTAGGCTCGCGGCACCCTTGTGAAGGAGATTAGAATTTCGTGGCACCCTTATACAAATTTTCATATACGTTTCTTATTTCACATTTAAAAAAAATCCAAAGTAGAGTATATCAGAATAGCATATCAAACAATTACCATTGTTTTAATTTTGTAACAATTTAAAATTACATTAAACATAAATTATTGTATCACATCGTGTGCCGTAGCACGTGCAATTCAGAGAAACACTAAAAGACAAAATTTTCTTCTGTTCCTTTATTTTAATTATTTTGTGATGATAAATTTTCTTTTTTATGTTTTCTTAACATTCCTCCCCTCCCCCCTCAAAATCTTGTGACACTCCTGACCGATCTCGTGGCACTCTTAAGTGCCGTGGCACACAGATTAAGAATTCCTGCTCTAGATGGACTTTAAAACTCGCAAGAGACTTTATTGCTAGTGGCGAAAAAGTCGGGATGTGAATCCCGGCAGTAGCAAGGCAAGTGTTACTAGTTACCTATGGCTGTATAAGTTGTATCAGCACTATGCTTTAAGGTTATTTCAATGTTAACCTTAATGTTTTCTTTCGTAATAAGAGTTTATATTTTTATTTTTAATGTTCTCCATTTCTCTTGATTTATTAATAGATTGTCCTCCTTTTTCATTTTTGCATCTGGTAACTAAAGGTGTTTGGCCGCAAGGCCGTAGCCAGGGAGGGGTTTTGGGGGTTCAAACCCCCCGCGAAATTTTATGAACAGAATATATATGGCTCTATTTATGGTTCAAGTAATATTAAAATTAAGATACAAATACAAATTAGGGGGCTGTGTTACCATAAAAAGCACTTCAGAGAGCTTCTAGAGGTGTTAAATATTTCGAAATTTTCCTAGCCTTTGGCATTTTGGGGGTTATTTTACCATAAAAAAAACTTCACAGGGCTTCAAAAAGTGTTTAATATTTAGAAATTTTCCAAGCCTTCGGCAGTTAGTGAGTTTTTTACCATGAAAAAAAAACCACTTCAGAGAGCTTCTAGAACTGTTTATAATTTATAATTTTTTTTCTAGCTTCCAGCAATTGGGGGATGTGCCCACCAAACCCCCCCTGAAATTGTTGGCTGGCTACGGCCTTGTTTGGCCGGTATGCAAGAACGAAGCTGAGTGGGTCATTAGTGTGAGTGGAACGCTAGTGACGTTGTATTTGCTTACAAAGCACGGTGATTTGTCCAATAAGTGACGTCATAAGGTGGATGAGGTAGAAGTGTATTCCCGAGCACACTACTGCGTCACTACTGTCACACTTACATTATTTTTTCACTACCAATCCATTCATATTGTGACACTTTTGGAAATAATACAATCTCTTTGCAGGCTAGTATTTTGTTTATTTTAAGCTATAAGTTACACCAAAACAAGTATAGGCCCTACAGCTTTATTTAGCATCGTCATGTCAAACACACCCCATACATACATTTTAATCAAAACCGTTATAACCTTTTTCAAAATGATTAAGATTTTCAAAAACCACAAATCAGTAAAATACCCCCTATCGAATTTTTACCCAAACTAAATTATACAGGATTATTTGTCATGTAAAACACCCCTAAGATACCCATTTGAAACAAAGTCGTTCGAGCCATTTGTAAAATATTTCAAATTAAAAAAAAGTTTTGCCCAAAAACCCAATTATATTTGCTATTTGCTATTTGTCATGCCAAACAAATCTTAGATATGCATTTTGAACAACAGCGTTAGAGCCATTTTGAAAATTTTGGAATTCAAAACAACTACTCATCGACGAACTAGCCTTAATTGAAGATCTAGGGTAAAAATAAAAAATAAAAGTTTTGTGGTATAGCCCCATAATAGCTAAGTATCAAGTTTGAACAAAATCCATCAATCCGTTTTGGATCCGTAACCAGGGACAAACAGACTTGGGGATGGATAGAATTGGAAAATCAATTTTTTTTGTTCTTGTTCACATAAAAAGTAAAAATTTATCATAATCTCTAGATCTATGTTTTTTCACGATCACAATACTTTCTCTTGATATAAGAAAGTAAAAAAGTAAGGAAAGCCATGATAAAATGAACAGGCTCAAATAAGAGTTTTGGTAACCATTTCTCAGTATGAAATGGCCAACTTGATGTTAATATCATTTTCAGAGGCAAGGGAAATTTCGGTAAATTCAACAATACAATTAGGGCTGTCCTTGTATAGGGCGGGGCCTGGCTTACACAGGAGACTGTCGTAGACTTTTTTGGGAATTCACATAAATTTAAAGGTTAGAATTAATAATAATATATATATATATATATATATATATATATATCATTTAACTGAAATACACGGGTCGTTTGAACCAGGTAACTCATAAGACGTTTGGCAGTTGTGAAAACACCTGTCAATCCTACCTCGTGTGTTTGTTTACTTCTTTACTCGCGTTTCTATAGCCAGTGTCTGTTAAATCGGCTAATATTTACGTTAGGTTAGATAGGTTTACGAAAATGAAAGGGAATCGCTATGTTAGGCTAGGTCTGCCAAAATAAAAGGATATCGTCTAATGGTAAGCGTAGATTAGGTTATGATAGATTGTACATGCAAAAATTGAAAGAATTCGCTTGCATGGTTAGGTTAGGCTAGATGAGATTATGTGCTAAGTTAGGTCTGCACAAATTGAAGGAAACATTATATTTTAGTTCATACGTCCTATCTCGGATTGTCAAAAATACCTTCCATTTACTCCCTAATACTGCGCCGAAACAACCTGTATGGATTGTTCCAAACGGGTCGTTTTTCGTGGGGAATGTGCCAAATATCCTACTTGATAATACATTGGTAATAAATTGTTGTTATATTACATTTTTGGGATACAATTTTGAATGATACTATTGGTCTAGTTATAATTAGGGAAAAACCTCGGGGAATTTTTGATACACCCAACCAGTGATATAAAAAGTCACTATTACAAAACCTTTTAACTGATTAATATTAAAATATACATCGTATTTAAATATGAGCTCAAGTTGCCAAGGTGCTTTACTAACTTTAGGGAAAATGGACGTCCTGGTGAAGCTGTGACCTTTTCTTAGCAATTCACACCCCACTCCCTTAAGTGCACCCTTTTTTCCCCAGTTCTCGATCGAAACACGTTGCGGATAAATTGGTTTAATTCATTTGAGTGAATGTTAGCTCAACGCGTGGTAGAGAAAGAAAGAAAGACATAGACAAAATAAATGTTAATTGAGTTTCGTTAATTGGTTAGTTAATTACATTACCTTCTAGGTATGTCGTTGTTATTTTTTCGTCGTAAGACTAATGAAGCACGTCATGTGTTTCTGTGTGGTCATATATTTTAATGTCTAAATTTACCTTTAGTCAATACTGATAATTGAAGGTGGGAAGAAATATTTGAAAATTCTATATTCATTAAAACACATATATAGATATATTGCACCAATTGATGCGTCTAAAGTTTGAAGTGTTATTCAATAAAGAGTTTTGTGTAGGAATAAACTAGAAAAAGTTATTCTTAAATTATTATTATTATTTATTCTACCCTGTCTTATTATCTGTTGGGTCTATACGCATTTAATAATAGTAAGGAAGGGATAGTGAAGGTAGAATTGAAAGTAAATGTATTCGCATTTGCATGGTAAAAAGTGGGAAACCGCTTAGAAAAAAAAAACATGGATTCGAACCTTGGCTTCTCCGTTACTTTCAAACCAGAATAGAGGAGCATAACATTTAGTCCTCGTGCCCACTTATGCGAGTTTATCCGTAAAATATAAATTACACTTTGGTCTCAAAATGTATTTACATTGATGACGCAACATTATTCTATCAAAGGAAATTATTTTGACTAAATAAGTGACAGTGATGGACGAGTGTTCTAAGGCGTCAGATTGATATTGCATTTTGTAACCTGTGATGGTAAGGTCTTTGGTTTGAATCTTGGTCGGTTGAGCTTGACAGTGTCTGGTTTCCTCAAACTTTCTTCACGTTAGTGCGGGTGTTTTTTCTCGAAACTACCCTTCTCATCCTACCTATTTAGAATAAATAGATAATAATCCTTGTATTTAACGTACCACAACTAATACTAATAAAAACAATAAAGCTGTAACATTTTTAATGTGAATATTTTTAAAGTCTTACATTTTTTCACCATAAAAATATAAAGTGGTGAGTTGGTCTCTCAAATTGCGTTATTGCCCAAGATTCTCCCCCCCCCCCCTCTTGGTTCTTCAAACGTCCATTGGCTGAAGGCGAATCGCCAGACTTCAGACGAGTTGTAATAAAGCTGTAAGTCTGTTGCAACTCTGAGGAGGTAAGTTAGAAACTTTGCTTGCAATGATACGTCAGGTGCAGTTACCATTTCAACCAACCTGGAAAACGAGCCCGCAGCTTACCTTGTTAAACAAGTTGAAGAGAGTTAAAAGTTCTTCTCTTTCTTTTACTTATGGTGCATCATAGCTTTGTCGGTTTATGGATGTTAACTTTGTTATGGAGTCTCTAACTTGGAGTTTCTTAATTGCTGAACATAACTCGAGTGTTGATGTTTCTCATACGATCTAAGTTGCGAACAACTGTGTTTAACGTTTATCAGACGAGAGAGAGCAAAATGAGCTTAGAGGAAAAATTAATATTGTTTGCGTTAACTGTTTCGGGTATAACTTTGATTTTATTACGAAAACACATTTGGAGTACCTAATTTAGGAAATGCAAACACATTTCTTGCTATCAACATCTATACCATCTACATCAATACAAGCCTAACGCTGATTGTATGTATGTATGTATGTATGTATGTATGTATGTATGTATATGTATGTATGTATGAATGTATGTATGTATGTATGTATGTATGTATGTATGTATGTATGTATGTATGTATGTATGTATGTATGTATGTATGTATGTATGTATGTATGTATCTATGTATGTATGTATGTATCTTTGTATGTATCTTTGTATGTATGTATGTATGTATGTATGTATGTATGTATGTATGTATGTATGTATGTATGTATGTATGTATGTATGTATGTATGTATGTATGTTGTATGTATGTATGTATGTAATGTATGTGTGTGCGTGTGTGTATGTATGTGATGTATGTATGTGTATATATGTATGTATGTGTATATATGTATGTATGTATGTATGTGTGTATGTATATGTTATGTATATATGTATGTGTATGTATGTGTATGATGTATGTATGTATGTTAGTATGTATGTATGTATGTATGTATGTATGTTGTGTGCGTGCGTGTATGTATGCGTGTATGTATGGGTGTATGCATGCGTGAATGTATGTATGCATGTATGGATGGATGGATGGATAATATTTAGTATTTCTCATTGAGCTAAAAAGCTGAAAACCACTCAAGGGAAAAAAGTATTTATTTAATAATTTTAATTTGTTGACATGTTATTTACACTTCAAAAGCAAGGAGAACCTAGAATAGAAATTCCAATGTTAAATCCAAAGTGAAATTGCATAATATAATAAATTGTCCCGTTTTATTAGTTTTGTTTGTCGTTTTCTATTTTTATTAGTAGTCTAAATGAAAAAAGTGTTTCTTTGGCAAATAACATAGGTTACATACTTACAACATGCTTATTTAATTCAAGCTTACATTCACATACTTATGTATTCAGACAAATCAATTACTACTCTTTTTAAAAGGTATCTTGAACAAGAGAGAGAGTGGGTGAATACTTTGACAGAACTAAATCCTTAGTGAAAATAGTGAATCTATTTACATTCATTTTTATATTTGTTTAAATTTAGTGTTTAAATTTTAATTCATAAAACTTATGAATTAAGAATAAGCCTACTTCACCCAGAGAAACAAACTAAAAAAATTAGTCCCCTTGAAAACTACATAAACAGTTCTAGTTAAACATCATTTATTTATATAGGTTAAAACAACGTACACATTTAAAAGATTATGCGTTTTAAAAATAAAACAAGAGAGCGTCCAAATTTTATTTCTTTAAACGCGCATAATGGTGGACGCACGCTGGTTGGTTAAAATATTAAGAATCAAATACATACTATGTTTCTAGACAAAACGGTTTTGTAACAAATTGCTAAATGTTGATAAATCACATATTTGACACAATTTCCGTTCCTGCTTTCAGAGCAGATTTTTCACTCCAACCAAATAAAGTAATACTTACTTCAAAGCAGAATAATTCTTTGGTTTAGCAAACGGTTTCTGTTGTGCCTTTCTTTTGTTACCTTCATTTATTTCGCTATTTCATCCAATAGCTTAACTATTACATCTTACTTGTGATGTTTCTTCAAGGTATAACAAACTATACACAGGTTATTTTGTGTCAATCACTACAAAGCGCTTGTCGGTATCAAATTCCATCCGAACAAAAATCATTAGCAATAAACAGCAAAGCACTTGAAACTGTGATTTGAGCAAAATAGGCCAGTGAAGCGCACGTGATAGTCCGAAGTAAGGGCTGGCGCATGCGCAGATGAAAATGTGTCCAGAAAAAAACAAAGAACTCTGCTTTGGCGTCGAACATGGCTGAGTAAGTTTAATTACACTTTAAAATATAACCAATATGTGGCAACGCCTTAAGAATGCATTGTAAAAAGTGGGAAGGTCGCAAACAAACTAAAACAATTCTGGGATTTTTTTTTTTTACAAGCCATGTGCATCCAGCCCAACTGACGTTGATTTTATTCAAACTCGGTATTTCAATATATTTTTGACGACTCTTAGTGCATATTTAATATTGAGTAATATGCATCCTAAGCAAGGGCACTTTACTTAAAAGCAGCATATACGGATTTTTTTAATGCATTTGACAATTTAAGTTAAATTTAATCTTATATATATAGTAACACCGCATAGGTATACCTCTCCAAATATAACAATATAGCACGTAAATTAAAAAAATACGCAATTTTAAGTCAATCTTATTAATATGTTATTTTTATAAATGTCCTTATCATAAAAAAATCCTGTTAAGATAAATGCATAATATTAATCAAAGAAGCTACTTTATCTAGAGCAACAAACACAACATAACTAGGATTACCTGTCTTGGTGGGCACTTGCTCTAAATGTCAAGCTAAATTAGTCATGTATGGCTGGTGATGGGGGGGTGGTTCGATGGTTGGAATACCGGCCGGGTTTCCCACTCGCTTTCTCTTCCCGCAAATTCTGGTACAAACATATAGGCTATATATGTATCTCTCTTTTGGTATATTTATATGTTAAATATACATATGTTTGTGTGTGTATATATATGATACAATTTGGAAAATAACTTTTGTACCATTTATTTTAAACATTGTTAATATTGACCATATTCATGCAAAACACAAATACAAAGAAGGCCCTACGTTAAGATACACTTTCAATAGTAGTGTTACTAGTAATACTATTATTTTTTATGTAATCTAAAGCTGTAACACAATTATAAACAATGCAAACATCAAATGGCTGGGAACACGTCAATTAAAGAATATATTAAAAACATATTTTTTTAATGACCTCATATATAAAGGCCCTTTCGTTCTTTGGAATGGTCACTTTGCTGACATTCAAACACTTCATCCTCTTGACATTAGTTTTATTTCACGTTTAAGCCCTCGTCTTTTTGTGACGATGTTGAAAGGTTTTTTTGCAAGGATAGTATAGGGAGGGGTGAGAGATGTAATGAAGCAGTAATAAAACGGACTGAATTCTAAGTGATATTGGCACAACCCCGCCAACTGCTGGTTCTCTTGGGAAATAAAGTGGAGCTTCGTTGTAACGCACGCACGCATATATACACGCGCACAATCTCACTCCCGTTTTCACGCTAATGTCAGGTCGAGCACTGTGGCTGCTATTTCTTGGCTTCACCATCCCGAAAGGGTGGGAAAGAACACTTTTTTTATTAGTAAGTTTTGCTGAATACAAACAGTAAAAGGATGCGCAGCGCGGACTTTTAAAAACATTAATTTGTACTAGTCTACAACTATGGGTTAGTGGGACTAAACGTTAAGCTCTTCTAACTGTGACACGGATATTGAGGTTTGGTTCCCGGCCGGGTGTTCCTAGGTTATTTTCATTACATTTTAATACCTCACTTCCCTCCTCCCACCCCCGGCTAGGTATCAAAAACTAGTATATTGGTTCATAGTCAGGCACGCTAAAGTGTACCTAAATTGGCTTGAAAAAATGCAAAAAAAAAGTTAAAATCAAACTCAATCCTTTATTGTGTTTGCTTTCTTTCGGCTCACAGCATGCATGACGTGTTCAGAACATTTAATTTAAAATTTAATTAAAAATGTTATTTTGTTTGAGGAAAGCTTTTTGAAAAAAGTAATTATTTTCCCTTCAAATATAACGCGATGGTATGTTTGCCCTATTTAAAAAAAAATAGTTATCACATCTTACTTATAAAAGAAAGAAGAATTTTCGTTTGATATTGCCTTTAGGTTAAGTTCGGTTAATCATGCTCGTTTCCGTAACTTGGCGGGTAGATATCCGAACTTAAGGTCTAGATCATCTTGTGCCCAAAATATTATTATAATTGTGCTTAAGTTCGATTATCCGTATACTAACATGGCTGACGATCACATTTACACCCGCTTCGGTGGCTGCATGGTCTAACGCGTTACTCTCCCAGTCTGCCGATGTCGGGTAGATCAAGGTTCGAATCTCGGTCGAGTGTACTGAGTTTTTTTATTCTTCAAAAAATGTGTTTCACTTTTTATCCACGCAAGTGCGGGTACACTGCCTTTAGAATATGACCTTCCTAATCCATAAAACCAATAGCGTAATAAATACATAAGCGCACACATCGAACGGTTAGTAAGACGTGGGGTTATATATATATATATTTGATGTGTTCAGTGCTTTATCTAAATTGAGCTAGTTTGTAATAGGTCTATTGATACAAGTTTAAAGGAAAAAGTATGCAAACTAATATTGCTTAGCATTTCACCGACTTGGTTTTTTAGCCCCCTTTTTATATAATTATTGAAAAGGACAGGTTGGAAACATACAGATGGTACCAGGAAAACATAAAAAGACAGCAGAATGTCAGTGTCAGTGAGCCCCCTTTTTTTAATTGAGTCGAAAACCCTACAGAAAGAATTAACTTGCAGTACCCCCTCCAATATAGAAGTTAAGATCAACAAACCAGGAATTCAAGAAGTAAAGCAACATTAGTTAGTAATATTAAATTTATGAAACTGTTAATCCTTTTTGCTGATGTTCTTTCTATCGTTAAACGGCGATTGTTTTATTTTTAAAATGATTTTTCATTATTTATAAGTAGTTGGAAAATAGTTTCAATAGAATAAACATTTATTTATATTAACAGAGAAATATTCCAAACTGGAGTACATACGTCAACGGCTTTTCTAAAAAAGACCGGAAAATATAATGGTAGTACCGTAGGTACATAAATAATATATTAACTTGAGTAAATTTAAAGTGAAAGTAACATTAGCAAAAGGTAAAGTTTAAATATAACTGCCATCTTATTCCTACTAATATTATTATCAAAAATAATATATTTCAGAAATAAAGAATATAATTATTTTCACATATATATTTTAGTTATTTACTTACTTACTCTATGGCATTAGAAACTTGAAAGTACGCCACCTATCCCTATCTTGAGCTAATTTTATCCAGTCTATCTCATTACACCCCATCTCTCTCAGGTCTATCTAAATGTTATCCTCCCATCTACGTCTGGGTCTTCCCATTGGGTTTGCTAATCATTACCTTGAACGCGGTTCTAGATAATCCCATTCGCTCTGCACGACCTACCCACCGCAACATGCGAAATGTTATCACCCTAACAATGCCTGGTGATTAGTAAAGGGTAAGCAGCTCATCATTATGTAGCCTCCTTCACTCCCCACTATATTCATCTCTTTCTGGACCCAATATCTTCCTGAACAGAGCACCTTGTTTTCAAACACCCTAAATTTATTTTTGTCATTTAATGTAAGAGGCCATGTTTGACACCCATAGAGAACAACCTGTAAAATTACGGCTTTGTATATTCTGAGTTTTACATTTCTTGACAGCAGGCGAGAAGCCAACAACTTACTGACCGAGTAATAACAAGAATTTTCCGACTGTATTCTTTTCTTAATTTCCAATATAATATTGTTATCGCTAGTTAAATATATTTTAGTTAACTAGAGCAAAAATAAACAACAAATCTTAAAAACGGAGATTAATAGTTAATATTTCCTGGCAATGACATATTGCCACTATTCTCACAAAGTTCCTTTAAATCTAGTATTTAACAAGTCCAAAAGGGACAGAGAATAATAGGCCTATATATTATGTGTAGCGACTAAATCAACTCGTATCGAGTCCGGATTAATATCCGAGCTTTCCCACAAAAGCTCTCTAACTACCATTATGCTAATTCGGGATATTACCAAAAATAGTTCAAGCTTCTTCACTCAGAGTAATTGAAAAGTCCAAGAAGGACTGAGAACAAAATTAATCTGTTTGACACACTTTCTCACATAATCAAGTTTCTAGCAAAAAAGTCCTTATTTGAAACCATAGCAAAAGATATTAACTAACTTCAATAAATGTATATTTTTGAACTTGAAAATTAATTTATCATAAATAATAAGGCAAGAGCCCAACAAGTAATATTTTATTAATTTTAAGCCGAATTGTAATTTTGTAGAATTAAATATTTAATTATATATAAATTATTCTTACACTATAATTAATGTACAAGCTAACGAATTAGCTCCTCCTCTAATGAATTCCTTGCCAAGAGTGGTCTTACTTTGCCACTCCTGGGGTATTAAATACAATAATCGCCCCAAAGAAGGATAGAAGGGATCTAAGGTAGGAGAAACAAGGGGAGAAAACGTATGTCGACTATCAGGTGACAATTCTATACAACAGGCCGTCACGCCGCCATCCTCTCGGTTAGGATGTGACGTCATTGCATCCTTCTCCGACATTGGGGACCTGCTATGACGTGTCGCGTTGCGTCCCGACTTCTCTGTAGCGCGCCATTCAAAACTCAATTCTTGTCGCGGGCAGGTGTGCTTGGTTCGTCTTTAGGTTGAGTGGTTGCGGAGAGAGAAATCGAATGGAGTATATGGTGAATGACAACCCAAGTTGATATTTACCGTTCAGTCAAAGTTTTATATTTGTGTTCAATGTAGAATAATTAATGTTTCAGTTTTTTATTTCTATTTTTATTCCCTGTGTCACTACATAGTATACGTACTGAGAGTAGGAATGGCCAAAATGTAATGGTCTAACTTAACTTTCTTAATCTTAATTATTAAGCCTACTTTCTACTCTAAGCTAACCCAACCTTACTAACTTAAATTAGCACTACCTAACCCTTATTTATAGTCTCCTGCGGCTCTCACATTTGATACAAGCCTAGAAGGGGATTTTTATATATCTATAAGGGACGATTATTCAGTAATATATATTATATATATTCAGCAATACATATTTAGTTATATATATACAACGTGTATCTAAAACATTGCATCAAACTTTGGCAGGCTATTCCTTGGGTGAAAATAGAATAATTCACATAAGCAACCTAGGGTCCATCTTGAATAATAAGGGCGGTATACACCTCTAAAGATAGAGCTAAAAACGACTGTTGTGTGAAATATTATGAAAACTGCTTAGGGTATTACAACGAATATTTGTATACTATTTATTGAAACCTTGATCACTAATAAATTAAATGTGCTGTTACCGTTACCCACCTCCATAATGTAAAAAGAGGGGTTGTAAGACTTTTTTCTGCAATAAAATATGTAAGAGTAAGTATTGCCAATTTTGACTTAAGATTACAAAACATGGAGTAAAAATTAACAAAAAAGGTGTCTTAGAGAAACTGTCTAGCTTTCCCCGTTTCCGAGATAATCCCACAAGTTTGAGCTCAGAGACAAATGTATCTAACACAGCTATATTGGCTCCCTACCTGGCAGGAATTAACACTTGTCTTTGAAATCACACATGCATGATTATCTCAGAAACGGGGAAAGCTAGACAGTTCCTTCAAGACACCTTTTTTTTGTTAATTTTTACTCCTTGTTTTGTACCTCACTCTACTGGGTGTTTTTAGATGGCGGTTCAAGTTGAGCGTATCAGTCTATTTCGCTGTAGCTATTTACGTAAATTATTTAAGCCTCTATATGAAACTCATTCTATTCGCGCTTAGGTATCGGAAATAAAATAGTGAGTGAAATTCTTGCAAACTTACTTTTCCATTTAGTGTGAGGGTGATATATTTTGTCTTTGATAAATATTATTTTCGCCCCTTCATTTTCCCTTTTTATATATATATACAGAAACACACGCCATTATTTGCAGTTAATCTGTTTCACCACAA
Organism: Timema podura; assembly: GCA_033556935.1. Lineage (NCBI taxonomy): Eukaryota > Metazoa > Arthropoda > Insecta > Phasmatodea > Timematidae > Timema > Timema podura. The sequence continues at coordinate 98,928,059 of JAVRXN010000009.1, read as the reverse complement.
ACATATGCTATTATTTATTTAAAAATTGACCAATTAACTTTTTACCATTACAGGTAGTGCTTAATATGCTTACTTATCGTTTTGCGATTTTTGAATATTTTTTATATATTTCAATTCACCTTAGATTATCAGTATAATTAATCTCCAAATTAGTGGAGTAATTAAATACGTAACTATCACATTGCAATATTTAAATTAATTCATACAAGAGATTGTTGTGTTTATTATTATTACATGCTTATTTTAAAATACTTATGAGTACGTAGTGATTAATCTCAAATCATAAAAATGCTCTAGGGTCGACATATTTTATAGTAAAGGGATAAAAATATTATTTAAATAGTGTCTCAATTAAGTGGTAATTTTTGTTTTGTTTGGAATTGTTGATTTCTTCCATCACAATGTACAAAGTCGTCACCGCTATTTTACCTTGCATTGTAGGAGTGACAAACCACTGTCTGACCTATTTGTTTGATGTGGGACTGATTCTGATAAAAGTAGACCATGTGAATGTATACAAACACGGTAATTTTGTAAACAGAATCTAATTAATAAATACAACTAATTGTCTTTATTTTTAATTTTTTTATTTCCACTCCTAAAACAAAGGATGGATATATATATATAATAGAGAGAGAGATATCCTTTGTGGTAAGAGGAGAAATTAAAAACGAAGAAAATTAAATATAAATAAATATATAATGTTTAAATGTGTTTGGTTTTTTCCTCTCATCCTGTTCATCCGTTTATGTGTGTGTAGGCCTATATATATAATATATATATATATATATATATATATATATATATATATATATATATATATAATAGACCCTACATATATATTCCTTCAGAAGAAATATACGTGCATTTGCATGAAGAGAGAATGGAAACACATTTAGGGAAAACACCTTGGCAGATCTAGTAGGGGCTCTAAACCCCGACCTCCCTGTTTTTATAAAACCGGACCAGACGAGATCTACGTCTCAGTCCGCGTATCCACCGGTTGTGGGTAAAAGAATATCGGTATTTAGGACCAACACCAACACTTTTTCAATAAAGTCCAGATCCTTGATTGTGAATCGACCTCGGTACTTCTAATATAAAGGATCTGTTTATATCCGCACTGGGATTGTCGACGACAATAAATTAATAATTTTTGCACTGACACCTTAGAAGGAAGAAATCACGTCCTAAATGGGTCGTGCAGGGTCGCCGTTAGAAGTATATTTCGTCCCCCCTCATTGAACGGGGCTCTTTAACCCCGCTGCTCACGGTAAAGACGTGCGTTGATTTACGATTTGGCGTGGGGATGGTCTCGGCCAGACGCCTACTTTTTTATTTTATAGAATTTTGCATGTCTCGTTTTTTTAAAAGGTCTCGTTTTTCACCCAACCTTTCACACCCAAAAGACCGAGGGCTCATTAGATTAGAATAATTATATATACCACCCGATCAGTATCTTTAAGTCTGGTTTGAAAGTAACTGGGAGGTCGGGAGTCATATTCTGAATGAGTGTATTAATTTTTTTTCTTCCGAAATAAATATTTACTTTTTTTTTTTTACAAGACAATGCAGACACATTACCCCTCAATTCTATCTTCTACTCTTACTGTAAATACACGGATAGTCTGTAAAATATATATAAGTCACTTCGTGTGAAAAAGATGAAACAATTTAGCGACGCCAGTTTGTCTCCCTCACGCTTATGAAGTCTAGAGGAAGTCTGGTGATTCTCACCGAAAACAAATATATTCTCTTTTTTTACGATTATACTTTTTATGTAGCCTAAATTTCAAAATTAGATCTTTTGACATTCAGTTTGCCCGTTTGTGTACTTTTTTAAAACCTTAAAGGCTAAACGAGGTTACTTAAAATTTCGCCTTCATAGATTTTTTTTATCATTGTTTGTTACCATTTGAAAATTATCGCATGAAGATAACATTTAAGGGCTCTTTACATAGAACAAAACACACAAAATTAAATTTTCTTAGAACGGCATAACATTTCGACTTAATTTTAATCGTATAGGCTATATCGGATAGCTTGCAACGTATATTTGAAGAGTAGTTCTAATTGAGCTAGTGCTGCCATCTCTTAGACAATCGTGAAACCTTTCGAATGCACTTCATATTATGGCTAAAAGATGTATCTGTCATATTTAAATTAATTAAAAAACTATTTGTTGGGTTCCTTATGGGGTTTGAAATATAAAAGTCGTTGTCCTGGGAAATCTGTATAGTGTGACTTACCCCTTTTCTTCCTGTACTCTTCATTTCGTAGAGTAAATCCAAAAATATCGTAATAGAATTGAGAGTTTTTTTCTCTTCAAATGCGCTATACCCGCCTCGGTGGCATAATTAGCTAACGCTATAGCTTAGTGTTGAGCTAGACTGCTGTGGACGGGTAAATCGAGGTTCGAATCTCGGTCGGGTGAACTGGGGGTGGTTTTTATAAATGGTTTTCCACTATTTTTTCAAGCAAATGCGGTTCCACTTCATCTAAGTTCAACCTTCCCGATTCCTAACCCATTACATTTTAGCCTAAAGCTATCGTTTTGAGAGCGGTGTGAAAAAAATGTGGAGCTTTGAAATTCTTCCTTCTTATGGCTTAATATTATTTCAACTGCAAAAGTGAAACATTACATTGTGATTTGAGATCATTTTGTTCTGTTCAAGAACTATGAATTAGTTAACTTCGTGTATGCTTCTTTTCTCAGTTTATTCCTTTTATCCACAATATCAGATCTTTGTGTGTTGAATTTTGATGCATATGACACTGTTCTTCGGAAGCTTGAAATTTACTTCTCCAGGTTCGCTATGAATTGGGCTGTCTCACTAAAAAAAATTTTTTTTTATAGGTAGATACTTCATGTTTCCGCTGTTTTGTGAAACAGAGAACTTTGTGTGTGCCATGAACTTAAACTGTGAGTGGCGCGTAAATCGGGTGCTGCCATCGTATTGTTAGGTCCAGCAAATAAGTTAGAGCTTCTACTCATTTATCTCAATTTTATGTGACAACACATAAAAATAAATAAAGAGTAAACCTTTTTGCCTGGATCATCAGGGAAAAAAAAATATTTATATTAAGAATGTTCTTATTAAATAATTTCATCATCTCTTCTTTTCCTTCGCAGTCGGTTAGCAATATGTTTGGATAGAATTTGCTAGTATTTTATTATATCTTGCATTTAAAAACATCAATTTTTAATCAAAATATCTTTGAAATCACTAATTTGATTTGATTTTTTAAATTATTTTTTTCTAGGACTAACACCGACAATTTATCACTGTAAAATTGTGTAGGTTCTCTTACCCTTTATGATAAATTAACGGAATAGGGTTCTAGTGGCTTTATTTTTCCTAGAACTATAGTTAAAAATAAGCTGTTAATGGCTTCTCTAAGCATCATGTACATTTATATTTTAATTGACCAAATAGCTTAGTATTGTTTGCTCTGTTACTTATGTTTAATTGCCACACCAACTAAAACCTAAAAAAGTTTCCATGTAAATAATGGTACAAAAAAATTTAAAGTTATATTTTATCACCTCTGACTGCGACTGATAGGCCTATATTATTTTACGTCGTTGGATTCAAATCGTCCAATGTTTTCGTTTTCTAACTAAGATATATATGTTTTTTAATTAGTGAAACAAAATAATTAAATATGTAGGGCCTACCCTTCGTATATTCCTTAAATGTAGACATCTTACCGTGCATGGTTTCACTAAAGCGTAGATTAAATTATAGGGCTTTGATGTAATACTTAAAGGTAAGACCTTTCAGGGTGAACGGAGTGTACTTATTTTGCAAAATCAGTAAACTTTTTTTTAAATAAGAATAGTATTAGAAAATTCTTATGCAACTGGCAAAAATATTTTTAAAAAAATCGTTCCGTACTTCTCTTAAGGTGGAGACGTAGGGGACAAGAGAAAAGGGCAGTGTTTTTTGCAAATTTTATACCAAAGCTTTTTTTGTCAGTAGCTGGTGACCTGGTGGTCTAGGGGTAAGGTGTCAGACTTCTATGCTAGGGGTCCGGGATTCAATCCTCAGTCCCGGCACAGATTTATCTGATTGCCAAACCCTTCCTTCACCTCTGACAAGATGTGTATTAATCACAACTTGTGAATGTGTGGAATGCCAGTCATCCACCGTGGTTCGGATCCCACGTTAAACTGTAGGTCCTCCATTTCATCTCACAATCACCCTACCATTACACATTAGCGTAAGTGTGTATAACCCGAACGGGTAGTAAGACGCAATGCTAATAATAATAATAATACTAATAATACTAATAATAATAATAATAATATTTTGTCAGTAAATCAAATATGGCTTCAGTAGACACATACAGTTTAATTTTCTTCACATGGGGATATCAACATTTGTTGAATATCTTTCATGAGCATAGCGGCATTAGATGGCAAAATTTTTAAATGAAGGGATAAAGTTGTAATTAAATTCCAGGACACCCTTGACAAATATTCAAGAACTGTTAACAATCCCCACCTTAATATCTTAATAAGCCTAAATGAAAAACACCCATTCTATATATATATATATCTTTCGCATATTCCTCAATAAAGTGAATTAATTACTCGTTCGCAACCCCCTCTTCTCATCATTCAAGCACACCCTTACTTCAGTTGGTGGGATGAAGACGTGACGGCTGGCTGCCGTTGGAAACAAACGTATTGTCACGGAGAGGAATTGGAGCTTAGAGTCTTTATTCAACGGTTGGCACGAATACCGACATGCTTTAGAGAAGAGCATCGCAGGGGAGGTAAGGGTGGAGGGAACACGTGCGGGACAACATATTCGCTGTTTTAATTGTATTAAATCGAAGCACATATACTGTAGTATGTTCACTCGGGTTTCCTACATTTAATTGTAATTGTGACTAATCAACAACATTCTTGTGAACTATTTATAATAACTAGAGGATGGATTTATAGACACTACAAATTAAAAGAAATTAGGCAAATATACACTAAAAATAACAAATAAATAGGAATTAAAAAATAGGAACCAAAATACTCAATAAATGCCCACTTTATGTATTTTTGTAGCACCGCTTCTTACTGTCCATTCGGGTTAACGCTTATGTACTAATTAAGCCAATTAATTAAGGATGAGCAAGGTTGAATTTATAAAAAGTGTACCCGCATTTGTATCAAGAGAGTGAGAAGGAACCAATTTAGGGAAAACCACGCTCAGTAGACCGGACCGGGCTAGAACCCTGGTCTCCCTTTCATCGGCAGTCTAGGGTATTGCGAGAGTAGCGCCTTAGACCATGCGGCCGCCGAAGCAGGTTTTATGTATTCTTATGTCCTCTGTGGTCTAGTTGTCAGAGTTCCTGGCTACAAATCCATAAATATCGAGTTCTAAATTGAGATTTACGACTGGAGAACTCGTTGTGCTGACCACATGACTGACACCCTATATCCGCAAATGTTGGCACTACAATCGCTAATGTTGGCGGTCACTTGGTCGGTATAGTTAGCTTGCGGGTGATCAAACCATGGAGTTTTTTTTAAAAATATGTCTTATAGCTTGCATTTTCTATAAACGCACATACATTACAATTAGAACAGTTAGTAGCCAAATATTTCTCAAGATTTTCTATCCGTAAGCATAAACAACGGCATAAATATTAAATAAAAACCTCGAACTTTAGAAGAACTTTCTCAAAATGTAACGAAAAAAACCCTGTCGTTTTAAGTTTCTTATTAGTACATTGGGCACTCACCAATAGAATATGTATTTATAGGCAATATTAAATTATCACATTATCTTCTTGATCGCCTCAAATGAAATCTTGACCTCAGAAGTCTACCTTTCAAGACAAAGGAATTATAATGGCGTTTAGCGCTGAAATATTTCTCTCAACCAGGGCCGAACCCAGGAGGGAAGGAGGGAGGTTCTATCTGCGTGGCTCTTGTTCAAGTACCACTCCTAAACAGAAGATGTCAATATATTTTTTAACATTGAGTCCCTCTTGGAGTAATTTTAAAGTTATTTCTATCTAAACAAAATTAGGATTGTACTTGTTAAGAAAGTAATTATAATATGTAATAACAACAACGCTTTAATGGTAGAGCTAAGACTCCATTAAACTACTAGCTAAAGCATTGAATAGGAATGCAACAATAAATTAATACCAATATTGAAGGAGGGGAAGTGCCAAATTCCAATACAGACCCCTCAATAAGGATCTGATTTCAGGAGACTTACTTATAGAAGAAGCAAGGTGTACCTTTTAACACTCGAAATACACTTATTTGGAAAGTAATAAATAACAAAAGTCTGCAATGGAAAAATTGTTTGAAAACTAATACTGGATTTTTTGGATTTTTGGGCGCTGATATCACTAAAAATAGTTTAAAAATTCCATCGCATACGATTTTTGCACAAACTCAAATTTTCGAGTTCAATATCTACAATTGACTGTATTACACTTCTAAGAGAAAATTCTAGTTATATTTTTAGACTATTTTATTTTCATCCTTAATTTGATCAAGGTGTATTCTTAGAATAAAGAGGGTTTAAAGGACAGAAGAAGTAATTAGATGATGGACGCGACTGCACCTGGAGTTAAGGATGCCCTGGGTTTTCCACCACAAACATTCCGATGGATCTAGACGTTATGTGAGATCATTGCATTTTAATATCTTATAATTTGTATTTCTGTACCTCCTTATCCTTAAATAAAGAAATGGGCTTTGTCTCGGGCCTCCCTTCTCGCTTTTTCGATCGCCCCTTAAGGGTTTAAAAGTCGTGGGACGCCTGGCTCTGGACTCAGCCGGAGAAGCGGGAAGTAACAAAAAAAAAATTAGGGGGGGGGGGGTTATTTGGTGTCAATAAATGGTAGTGCCCTGAGTTATCAAGAGAATTCCATAAACATATTTGTTTACTTAGTTTGTAAGACAGTTAGATAAAATGGTGACTCACTTCCTTTTTGGTTTCCCCTCTCCATATTCAGCCAGGGAGATAAAATGATGACTCACTTCCTTTCAATTCCCCTCTACACATTATTTAATTTCATTTCTTTGAATGTCCTGCTCAATTTCAATTTGATTTTTGAGGGAGAAGGTTATGTAAAATCCAATTACAAATTTGCAGAAGTTTACTACTTTATGCTATAGTGCTTAAGTTTTATTTGTGGTTTTAATCTGATTTTAAGTGTACTTAACTGCTGCAAGGGCTTGTATTAATTCACCTGACAGTTTTTGTTATATTTGTGGAGACTTAGTAGTGAAGAAACGGCAAATAAACATTACAAACTTTTATAAAAGTGTACAATGCGTATTTCTCTGTGTAACTTGGTGACCAGGATAATTCGTAGAAAGGTAAGAAAAAAATCTTTCTCATTTGGGGTGACCAATGATCTGGAGGGAAACCTAAAATCACGGTGATGTCTACAACGTTTGTTCGTGTAAATTGCAGGGTTCAATCTAAAAAAAAATAAGTTCTGCCCGAGCCTCCCTTCAGCTATACGCCCTGTACCTCATGGCCCAGTAATACCTGTGCCCACACCTCCATAAAAACAAGAGAAATTTCCCATTGACTCTGATAATGAAACACAGGATTCTGATGAGGACTTTAAAGATGTTACAGGCAGCAGCGAACAACAACTTTTTTTGAGTGGAAGTTCCTTATTGGCACGTCAAAAAGAAGCCTCAAAAGGTACTTCTCCATAATGGTAATAAATATGCTTCAGTACCAGTAAGACACTCTGTGTACCTGAAAGAATACGAAAATATAACCTAGATTCTCGCCAAAATGAAATTCAAGGATTATGGATGGACGATATGCGGGGATTTTAAAGTACTTTCCATGCTTCTTGGACATCAGAGAGAATACTCTTAAGTTTCCACGTTTCTTGTGTGAATGGGATAGACGGGATAAGAGGCAACATTAGATCAAGGAGTAGCCACGTAGGGACGCTTTAAAACCTGGAAGCAAAAATGTAGTACGTGAGTCTTTAGTTGATCCAAGACAAGTTCTCCCGCCTCCACTTCATATCAAGCTTGGTTTGATGAAGCAATTTGTAAAGTCTCTGTAAAAAGAAGATTGTTTTAAATAATTATGGGACAGGTTTTCGGGACTGTTGGAAGTAAAACTGAAAGGAGGTGTTTTTGTCGATCCAGAAATTAGGAAACTTCTGAGAGATTAAGTCTTTGATACAAAAATGGATATTTTGGAAAAAGAGACCTGGAAAGCTTTCAAAGAAGTTTTAACAAAATTTCTTGGATATACTAAGGACCCAACTTCATGTGTATTGTGAAAAACATGCTCATGAAATTCAAGGGCTTGGGTTATTTGATGAGCTTGAAAATGTACTTCCTGAATTCTCATTTGGACTACTTTCCCGAAAATCTTGGTGCTGTGAGTGAAGAGCAGAAGGAAATATTCCATCAATACATCAAGGAGATGGAACGCAGATACCAGGGTAGATGGAACATAAATATGATGGTGGACTAATGTTGGATGCTGCATAGAGAAGATCCGAAAGCTGTATACAAGAGAATAATTTCGAAAAGGACCTTTGAAGGGAAAAGAAAATAGCCGTAAAAGAACTTGTAAATCTCAATAAGTATTGAGAATAATTTTCCATCAATAATTTTGTAAATAAAATTATTATTTAATTTTTCAGAAATAAATAGGTTTTAATCAGTATAGGTATTACTAAGCGCTTTTCCCATATTTTTATATACACGTTGTGAAAAAACCTTATGTCTCTTTCAATTTCAATTAATGGCTAGCGATTTATCCAACTAACAGATGATTTTTTTTTACGTTTTAACGAACCTCTTCTATAAATTTATTTGTCTTACGACAGGTCCATTCCTTTTGTTAGTGAACTTAGACTGCCAATGCACCCTGTCTTCTCTCTTCTCCTTGAGCTCCCAGAATCCTATTCTTTCCTTCAAGTCATCTAATATTTGAACCCTCCTCTTTCCCTTAACATTTACCTTCTCTGACTTCGTGCAGAGGACAGTTCCTCTTAAATATGTGTCCGATCCAGTTTGCTTTGCACCGTAGAACTACACCCAAAATGGTTCTCTTCTCACCCACTTATCTTATGACTTTTTAATTGGTCACCCTGTCTGTCCACCTAATCTTCTCAAACCTTTTCCAGCATCACATTTTAAAGCTCTCCAAGTATTTCTCCTCCATCTTCCTAAGAGTCCAAGTTTCTGCTCCATACAGCGCGATGCTCCAAATGTAACATTTCATCAGTTTCTTCCTCAGTTCCAAACTTAACTTTCTGGTCAGTGGTAACACCTTCTTGTTGAAAGTTTGTTTCCTTGGCCATGGTGATCCTCGACCTAATCTCCTTGTTTGAGTGGACATCCTTTGTCAGCAGACTACCCAATTACTTGAACTGCTTTCTGTTTTGCAACTCTTAGTTTCTTATTTGGATTTTCAACGGCTCCTAATTTTCTGAAATCACCATCACTTTTGACTTTTCAATGTTGATCTTCACGCCTTACCTTCTCCCTCTCTCCACCAGCCAGCTGGTCAATCATTTCCTTCAACTCTTCTTTATCTATGGCCATCAATGCTAGTTCATTTGCGTATTTTATTGTGTTGATGACGCGTCCTCCTATCCTAAAATCGCCACGTCCCTCCAGGGTTCTGACCCCTCTCCCCATACAAAATGAACAGACTGGGTGACAAACAGCGTCCCTATCTTACTCCTCTTCCTATCTCCACGCTGTGTGTCTCTTCATCATTCAGTCTCACCTTCACTCGCTCTCCCATGTACGGGTTTGCAATCAGCCTTCCTGCCCTCCAGTTGATGCTGATCTTAAGTATTCCCATCAGTTTCTTCCACTTCACTCCATCGAACGTAAACGTACATATATGCTTTATTAATTTTAAATCAAATAATTAAATTTAAAAATTCTATTTTTTTCACCATTTAGTATTATGAATTATTTTTGTCGCACATGCTTTTATTAACATATTGCAATTTTGAGCTACAAACAGGAAATTGTTCCCTAGAACATTACATAAAAATAATATATAGATAATACATATAATTTTTTTACTAAGTACCTACAAAGACTTAATAAGTGTCAATAGTCCTCAGAAAATAAAATACATATTTCAAACAATAAGCCAAACAAACTTTCAGAAACAATTTTACCTTAAAGAACTCCTGCTTTTTTCTGTACCATATAAAAGGATTGATTAAAGTAGTCTCAACAATTTTAAAAGATCTGTCAAGGGCATAGCAAAACTCACATGAATTTTCTTTCCTTCATTTAAAGTGTTTCTGTTCAAATGCTACTATGTTCATGAGTTTACTATGTGTATCAAATTAAACTAATTGTACCTACTGAAGTAATATTTTATTTACCTTATTTGACCTAATAGTAGCCCGGCTTTTATTATTATTATTATATTATTATTATTGCACCGCGTCTTACTACCCGTTCGGTTTATACGCACTACGCTAATGTGCAATGGTAGGGTGATTGTGAATGAAATGGAGGACCTACAGTTTAACGTGGGATCCGAACCACGGTGGAGGCCTGATATTCCTCACATTCACAAGTTGTATTATTACAATCTTGTCAGAGGTGAAGGAAGGGTTGGCAATCAGATAAATCTGTGCCGGGACCGAGGATTGAACCCGGACCCTCAGCACAGAAGTCTGACACCTTACCCCTAACCACCAGGTCACCTCCGGTTACTATTAACAACTTTACTTTTCACCTGAGCTACAATTAAAGACCCAGTTATCACGTTCCCGCTACTATTAGGTCAAATGTGTATTTTGGCCAGTAAAATAAAGTGTTTTTTTTTTGCAAAAAAAAAACAACTTAAAAATACAAACTTTAGCTTGCGTTCTCTTCCATCCACCGTGCGTGTATTATCGCCTTGTTCCAAAACAAAAACTGACTTTGTTTCACGGTTCGTAACTTTGCATAATGGGCGAGAGAGCGAAGCCACCGAGACCGTGTCTCATGCCTCTTCTCGAGGAAACGTCGGAGTGACCCTTAAGAAAGGAAGGAGTAGTTCCTCTGTTCCTCGTGCCAGAAACACCCTCTCTTTCCGTCGTCTCCTCTTACCTCGCCCATAAAACTGATTTGAAAGTCAAATCTCGTATGAGAAGGACTTCTCTTCCTTTACCATTAGACGGTGGGCGTTGGCCATTGAATCACTTGAGACCTACGATTCGGAAAACATCGGCCTAGTCCGATCCAACCTTGTGACATGATACAACATGACAGGAGAATATATTTTAATTTACCTATATGAATATACATTAAAATTCTGGCGTGAAATAATTTAAGAGATTACAGAAACTTTTTTTTGTGGTCAGGGAACTACTCATAATTAAAGGAGTGAAAATACTTGTCCTTATCTATCTTTTCCAAAACTGCCACTCCTACCACTCCTGGAATCCATGGATGTGGAGCTATAGAGAAATAGGGGGTGGGGGTGAGAAAGGGTTAGGGTACACTTGAGGCACTTGCTCATCAGCACGGTAGAAACATGGATTATCTTTGCGGGATTACTGGATAAGGTCTAAGTAGCCATAAACTAGCAAAAAAAAGGAGGGAGGATAACATATTATCTGCTATTTCTAGATAATGGACAAAATAAACAATTTAAAGAATGATTTGGTCTTAATTTAGATAAAAGCATTAATATTTCATGTTAAAAAGAGACGGGGCATTTAGCGCTCTGATGCGAAAAAAAAGACAAATAATTCAACCAGTGATGGTGATGGTGAGGAGAATTTAATTCTTTAATTTGACTAACTATTACTAGCATGCACATGTAATTCAACACTATACATCAATACGGTATGACAAAAGCAATTTTATAACTAAGAGATTTTTTAGAATACTAATTATAGCCACTTCCCGGCCCACGGTGTATGTGAAGTTTATATTACGTCCCTTTTAGTGGTCAGAACGGTAGATGGCTAGTGGTTAGCGCAGAACTTCGATTAACTCGGCAATCAAACCATACCGCTTCTCAACACTTTGCGAAACAACCTCCTGAATCACTAGCCTCAAGCCTTATAGTAGGAAACGCTTCCACACGGGGGATTATTTAGGCCAATACCTACACAACCCAGTTCTACTGAATACCGGCCTATTACAGCCTTCAGAACGAACTTGACTGCGGCTAGGTGGGCCCCCCACCCCCCGATCGGTCCGAAGGGATCTCTGCACACGGCTTTGCACAGCAGCCACAAGGGAAAATAATCAACTGAACATACATCGTATGGTGACCCAGACACACCTGTATATTTATCAAGGAAACTTGTGAATATTACAACCTACTACCATACAACACCCTGCCCATGATGGTGGCTTGCTTCTTCAAAGAAAAAAAAAACTGCCGGGAAGTCTCCGTTTGTCAGGAACGCCACTTTCACTTGGTCGCAATATTCGTAGCTTTTTTTCAATTTTAATCGCCACCTCATTGTTCCCGGTGCACGTGATTCTCGGTCGGCGTCACAATCACCACCAAAAAGCGCTGCGCCAACGGTATCCTACCTTCACCTCGAATTGTCAATCTTGGCCACACGGCCTCCCCTAACGACACTTTAAAGTAAAATAAAATAAAATAATGTTACACAAAAACAAACTTAGGAAAATAAACTTACTTAAATGAAAACAAACTAATATGATTAGCAATTCTTACCACTAGTTCAAACGTACACAGTTGCCTGTTTGGAAAGTGGGAAATCCTCTCATTTGCTAAATATCTCATTCTGACTTTTAAACTTAACTTAAAATCATTAGGTTTTTTTCATTGCAATATACATTTTACCCTAAACTAATGAGTAAGTGAAAAGAGAGTCCCTGACCCGTGGTTTGGAAATGTTTGGGTGGAAATCCAATTCGACCGAAGATTGACCCTTTAAGTGCGCCAAACTCACCATCTTCTCCCCGCATAGAGGGCAGCACGTGGCGGATGCAAGCGGTGGCTCAGCCGACCAATTATTGGGTAAAAAGCACCATTAGAAAAATCCCTAATAGGTGTCAGTCTTGTTCTTACCTGATTTTTCGTTCCTTAGAGGTCGAGGTTTGAATCCCGGCCTGAGTATGCTGAGGATTTTTTTCTTTAATGGCGTCCTGCTCTCCCTTCTTATGAATTCAGGTACACTCCCTATAAATTGTACAATCCTCAACCCATCCCATTGATAGGAAATATTTGGATATCCTGGACGTCAAAATAATAATTAAACAACAATCCAACAACCGATAGAAATAATTTTATTTATAAAATTTTGATTATTTCTTACACATTCTTAAGATATGCCCAAACAATAGTTCGACATAACATATCTCAAAATACAGTAATGATCTAAACCATCAGCCCCATTAAGTGTAAAAATGAATCAAATTGAAATTATAAATAGTGAATCTTGCAAGAACTATTCTAACGACTGTATTAGAAACTATTTTAGAAGATGTTGCGTTTATTAAAGCACCGGTAACACTCTGTCCGGTATATGTCATCAATTATATTTAGTATTTAATGATGGAAGCTTCTGACATCGTTGAGAGTGTAGAACTTCGGTTGATCACATCCAAGAGACTGGTTCAAATCCTCGAACTCAGCCGTCACGTGGTGTGGAAACAGGCAAGGTATAGCTAATCCTTGGTAGGAGTATAGTTGACAGCAAGCGGAATGTTCTTTATTGCAAATATTTGCTGATACTATTATTATAATCGTTTGATAACACTTTTTATTAATATTATAATATTAATAGAAAATACCAATTATTTCCGAATATGTTGATATTAGTGACTTTCAGTTAATGTTTACAATAAAGAACCTTCTGATAGCTGTCGCTTACCTACACTTTTACTGTAGATTAGCTATGCGAGGATCTCTTGAGTTCTGAGATCACTTATAAGTGCGATTCTAGTAGCTATTAACCTCACTTGAGTTAATGTACTGGTATTTATTTAATTTTCAAACCCTACCTTTATCTCCAAGGTTAGTAATAGCTTAATTAAATGGGTAGGGATTTGTAAGGTTCTGTAATTTAAAATAAGTGCACTCACAATACTACTAAGAGGAGAGAACTATTTTTTTAACCCACCTCCAGTGCACCCGAATGAGATTCAAACCTTGTACTCTCGTCACCGGCAATTCAATTTATTGCGAGAATTACGTCTTAAATCATGTGACCACCAATGTGGTCTAAGTTCTTATAAATACATTAAGAATAATATAATACAATATTACATAATAATTTTAATAGTACAATATTTCTTGAAAATTCAAAATCAAAACACTTTTATGTTAAACGAGTCGTACTTACACAGGGAAAAATCGCCTAAGTCATATATTCACCGATTAAACAAATTATATATTGATTGCGGCTTGATTATTGGAAATGTGTAAACTTCTTTATGAGATTTTCCATGAAGTAATTAATTTATTTAAAAAATAGAATACAAACCGGTTTGTAAGAACTCATAGAAATTGCTGTCGAAAGAAGTTGCTGTTTTCTGAAATTGCGGCTTTCCCTTAGAATATTTTTGAAATTTTTGGGCACATGCCCGATATTTAGTTCTTTTTAGCACCGCGTCTTACTACCAGTTTGGGCTGTACGCATAGGTACTAAATACGCTAATGTGTATTAGGGATTAGTACGATTGAATTTAGAGGAAGTGTACACGAATTTGCGTGGAGTGGAAATCCATTTAGGAAAAACCACTCCCAGTACATCTGACCGGGATTAAAACCTCGATACCCGCATCATTGGCAGTCCAGGATATCGTGAGAGTCACACCTTGACACCCGACCACCAAAACGAGTTCTCGATGTATAAGCTTTCATATAAAACATAATATTTAAAATAGCTTTATTATAAAACTGAGAATTGTTGAGTGAAGGAATCACGTCTGTACCTCGTGGGAGATGCTTGTGAGGGCCACACACACATCGAAGGGCGGTGCGGTTAAACCTGAGACCACGTTAGTTTCTCGCGGCTAGTTGAACTGGGCACTAATAACCCTTTTCTTTGATGTTCAACGGCCTTGTCAAATGTTTGTTGAATGGTATATACTAAAAGCCCTCTCTCTCCGCTCGTTCCTTCTTGCACCCGGGTTGAACCCTCGTAGGTCATTAATGTTGATTTTCCACACCAAATTGAGCGTTAAGACGGGCGCTTGCAAGAGGGCTTACGTTCTCCCTACCCTTACGTTTGGTTTTAAAAGGGAGGTGAGTGGAATGGGGAAGGAGGCTTGTGTGGGAGGGAAGGGAATATCAATAGAAAATAGAGAGATAGAAAATCATCATTAATCATGGGTCCTGCAAAATCCTCTGAACGGGAAACGGTGATGCCGTCGCTTTAGTTCGCACGACGTGCCCGGGGCTCGCTCAGGGGAGGGGGGCGGTGGAGGGATGAAATTTGGGTGCCGAGTCTAAATGATGGTGTCACGCTCTTACAGCAGTGATTCACCTTCTTACTGAGCGGATTTTAAACATCAAAATGGTTTTTTGTCTTTAGATTTTTACTGTAGATAAAATTGAATAAATCGTTTAGTTGATAACTATTCTGTCTTAATATTAAATCAATTCACTATTTTACGAATCCGAATATTGTACAAAACTATGAGCATAAGAGGAAATAATATTGACCAAACAGAATAATATAAAATAAAAACAGTAACTACCTATTTGTTGTTGCTAAAATGCATTTATTATAATATTCAGACATTAATTAAATGTTAAATTAATGATATGGGGTTTGGTTGTAGAGTTTTTCCTCTAATTACTTTTGGGCTGAACTACCAATAAGAAGTATTAGAGCTCTGAAACAAATTCCATTCAAATTTGGGGGAAATTTTTTTTATTTTTTTCTAATCTCAAATTTGATATTTTATTGTATCCTCGAATCTCAAATAGCCTTAAGGATTCAAGGATCCCATCCCTAGTTTAAATGGATCTGGTATATTTTAACTTTTATTCGCGAGACTTTAACTAAATTTGTCATGATTAGAAATAGAACTTCGAATGACCAAAACAACGAGATTGCGGTTGCTGTTTCTGTTTCGTCACGCATTTTTTAAACATAATCACCGGGATGGCGGCTATCTCATGGGAGGCCGGGATTCAAACCATTTGAATCCTGACCTGGTTTATTGAGGTGAAAGAGAGGAGATCCACCAATCAAAATACGTCCAGGTGAATGCTAGTACATCCTAGTAAATTGTTAGTAAATTTGGCAACTCATAAAAATATATCATTTAAAATAATGAGCCATAAATAATATGACTAAGCTAGTAGATCACTTGTTCATATCCGCGTGGGATATAGTTCGTAATCTAATTATTAATATAATATGATCAATTCATATGTCTATTTTTTTTTATCGATGTTTAAACTTACAAACGTGACCGCGTCTTAAGGCGTTATACTTGTATTATAATTGGCTTCGCCGCTTATTGTGGGGTTGGGACTGTAAAATATTTGAACCTTGGAGGGGGAAATTGGGGTATTTACATTTATATGATTTATCACTGTAGTTTTCCAATACGCTCTTTTTACGCTAATGCTGTAGCATTCCCTCTAAAACTAGCTTACTCATTCTCATCCCTTTTATTACTCGTATGTCGTTAATAACGTGGCTACTGAATTAATTAATTTAATAAATAGATTAATAAGTCAGATAAGTGGTTAAAGCTTTTGACTCTGCTGCTGGTTCAAACCTGACTGCATTGAGAGTAGCTTATGCCACAGTTTAGCTTTCCATCCTCTAAGGATTTTTTATTATGATTTACCCTCAACCAAGGTGACCAAATGTCCTCCTTCCCCCGGTCATGTCCTACATATCAACCTTCTGTCCGGTGCCCGGGAGGAATTAAAAAAAATTCCAAAATCCTTTTCATTTTAACAAAATAAATAAATTAGTTTACTTTTTGTGTTATTAATTGCTGTCAAAGTGATCTCGCATTTATAAATTCTGCCGCAAAACGGCATTTTATTCATCACTAGCAGTCTTCGTGTGTTTTTGGTCGGTAAACTCACCACGAAGTCTTCACGTGATAAAACTTGTGGTTTATATTGGCTGCGTGTATGTCGTCAGCAACCAATCACAGCGAGCGTCCTAATTCTTTACCATTATTTCTGTAGCGTGCTTACTATATTTTTCTTAAATGTCTTACATTTTGGGAATCCTTGTCCTCCTTTGCGCCAAAGGCATCTGGTCAGCCTGCTCTCAACCTAATCCTCTAGTTGTTAAATAGTAAAATTTCTTATAACCAGTAATGACACGAAAGCGTGTGACTGTAATTTTTTCTTTTATTCTAAAACTTTTGATGTTGTAAAGCATTCATGAGTATCATTCATATATATATATGTGTGTGTGTGTGTGTGTGCGTGCGTGCGTGTGCGTGTGCGTGTGTGTGGTGTGTGTGTGTGTGTGGTGTGTGTGTGTGTGGGGTGTGTGTGTGTGTGTGTGTGAGTGACTGAACTTACTGTGCTATCATATCTACTCCTTGAAGGATGTAACTTAAGAGTTACTCTGCCATGTTTACGGTCCTAGACTCCCCCTCTCTCTCTCATATCCAACAACCACAGCAGGCAATATCCGTCTCTTCCCCTGTCATCCCAACCCTTGTCCTCCCCCCACCATCTATCGGCTTGCAAATTACTTTGAGGATTTGATTAGACCCCGTGTACACTGCGGAGCATTAGGAAAGCATCTTCGGGAAGAGGTATTCCATCCCCTCAGCGCGTCGCGTGCAACTAGGTCCGCAAATAGCTGCTGGCAGGAAGCCGCCGGCGCTGCTCTGCCCCTTATTGGAATGAATTACGGCGGTGATTGATTTCTTCGTCGTCGTCCGCTTTACTCTCCACCCTTTCCTTGTCCGGCGCGCCAATTTAATCCGTCTTTTCGGTGGAATAATTATACTTGGTAACAAAATCAAGTGTGTCTGATATATAATGGTTTGTTTGACACTTGGTATTTTTTAAATTTTTTGCTTGTTCAAACCCTATTCACTCGCTTATCAGAATTAATTGGATGTCGGGGAATAGTTTACTCTAAAATAAACATTTCAATATAGCGCCTAGCTACAGTCATATTTTTATAGGAAAGGTCTTATTTTACAGATGATAAAAGTTACTTGATCTACTTGCACGTATTCAAAACCTACGTCCATTCATAAGATCTGCGGCAATAACTTTTGATATATTATCAATACACAAAATAATACTAATAATAGGCCTATAATGTGCTTTTACATGATAAAAGTTCTTTTCTATGAGAATTGGATTTTAAATATGTGATGACTTGTGCTCTTTTTATGCTTTTATTTGGCTTCTGTGAATTCTTCTTCACAATCCTGCATACACCATTAGACATGGAAACCGTAATGTGTTAAAAATATTCGCAGCGTATCCGACCGAATCAGAGGGACTCGTGATCCACTGACCTAACTCTGTCACTCAACAATAGTTCCTCAAACTTTCAAACTATGCGGGCCAAACGTCATTTTTGGTCGCACTGGTGGTATGTTCAATTTCTACTCGAGATATAGTCATATAGGTTCAATCTTGATCGGATACGCAGTTAAACTCCCAGTTACGGGTTTTCAAATTTTCAAACGAAGATTTTAGCAGTTACTCTTATTGTAGGATACTAGTAGGAAGACATTGTTAGACAATGCAAACTTTTTTTCGGTCAACAATATGGTTTTTTTTAAAGCACCGCTTCTTAATACCTGCTCAGGCTATATACGTATAGGTACTAATTATTCTTACGAATTAGGGATTAGTAAGGTTTAATTTAAATTAAATTAAGTGTACCCGCATTTGCATGGATGGAAAGGGGAAACCCCACCCTCAATACACCCGACTGGGATTTGAATCTTGATCTCCCTGTCATAGGTAATCTAGTCCATTGCGAGAGTGATGGCTCAGACCATGCGACCACTGAAGCGGGCTTTACTTTATTATTAGTTAATTTAATGGATATTAATTTTATTTATAAAAAGGGGTGGTTGCAGATCACATGGATTTACGTATGCATACGGTTTATGAAAATTAATTGTTTTATTATTATTTCTATTACTATCACCGCATCTTCCTTGCTACCTGTTACACGCAGCTTTTGTAACTGTCAAAAATGTACTTTTCTCTATAAACCAGGCTGTGCTTAGCTTTATCATCCATTAAATACTCTTGCGCTTCTACGTATACTAAAAAAAAAGTAATGCGAGCCTCCCCTGGTTCGAGATCCTCCATTTGTGAGGACCACTTCGTCCTCCCACCCTCAACCCTCTGTTATTATGATGCTGAGTCAGCACACGCAATATTGGGGGGGGGGGATGGGGGGATAGTCGTGACGTCATTACACCGCATGATGAACCTTTCAAGAGCGAGGGTGTTTGGGGATGATACAGACCCTGTAATGTGTCGTCTGGTTGATACCAGCTCGCTGTAATGGAATTTACTATAATCCTCCGCCGTGAATTGTTTCTTGCTCCACTGACACACAATACAGCTGTAGGGGATGTTACACAGTGTCACGGATTGGAAGGGGCTTAGCGTGACTAGCTTGTATCCAACAGGCCTTGGAGAGAGGGGAGGGGGTGGCTTCACCTATATCCCGGCCTTGTCGTTTGGAGTTCATTTTTCAGAGCAGTTTTTTTTATTTTGTATAGGTTACCTCTTGGGTTATTTAAATCAAGTACACTGCTCAGAGGGCTGCCTAGGTAGCCAAGATAGAGCCAATCCCGGGCTGCCACGCATATGGAGAGCCTGGAAAGCACTGGGAATTTTCTGTATTTGGAGAAAAAAACGGGGAAAAAACATGAATTTTTGCAAAATCTAGTAAAAATACTTACAAGCTTCAGACTAGTCATTTTTGATTAAAAAAAAATTTATTACTCCTTCCTTCAATATAAACTCCCTGTAAAAATGGGAACTCCTTCTGGGAAACCTGGAAAACACCGTGAATTTATTAGTAATAAAAAATGGCAACACTGCAATCAGATGCTGTACTCATGTTAAATAATGTTAAAACTTTTAATAGTATAGCCTACATGATTGGGTATTTTCTAGAATGAATACAATATTATTTTTTACTACCCTATAGACTTGTAAACACAGTAAAAAAGTTGAATTTTTACTCTGAAAAGCTCTAATCAATACATCGGCACTCTATAAACTTAAATTCCGGGAAAGGAAAGTTAACTGATATAGGAACTTTAGAATGAATCTTTGTGAATCATATGTTGTAATTTTAATAAGGGGCCAAAACACAATTTGTAGGCCTGTTGGCATTTGTATTTTCCCCCTCCCCTGTTTGTTCTACTGAGAACATTGCCTCCAGTATTTTATACACCTACTTGGTTTCTGACATTTAGAAATTTCTGCTCGACTTTTCTAGCGCCATAATTCTGCTGGTGCTATGGTTTGAATTTCTCTCTAATGGGATATTGTTAGTAGGAACAAGACAGTCATTTTCATTGGGAGGGAAATGACGCTACTTTCACGTATTCACACGTTCAGGCGCGGATTTGGGGGGGGGGGGGGGTCAAAGGGTCGGTTGACCCCCCTGTGAAAGCTAGAAAACCAATACAGAAAAAAAGAACATAAATTTTAGAAAGAAAATACAACACAAATAAACTATACAATTTTTTATCTTTTTACGCACAGACACCTCTTAATCCAGGTCCACACGTTCGTTATTCGTCCACGTTTATTCAATTTTCGATATGACTCACGCAAGTGTGGAAAAAATATTCGTTCGTGTACAAATATTTGTCGTGCATATCGAGTAACGAACATTGTTTCGCATAGAGACGGTAGACTACCACACATCAAAGAAGACTAATAATCGCCTGAGAGCAGTTCCTCCACGAATACCGAATATAGAGTATGTGTGGACAGAAGAGTGGCGGAAAAATGTGGGGGACTTTGCCCCGCTGTAATAACCCCTCAGATATATTTCAAATCCTCTGATATTATCGAATAGGAAGCTGAAAGATGGCCTTAAATCAAACTCTAAATGACTTTAAATGCATTCTATTGTCAAACATTTGCCGGAAAAGATCGCATAAAATAATATAGATTATAGGCATCTAACTGGTAGAAAAAGTCAGAGGAGGAAAGTTCTCAATAGCTCCAAGCTCATCCCGATTTCAAAAATGTCTAAGGGAGACAACTCCAAATAGCATGTCATTTTGAAGAATTTTCAGACGAGGACCACCACAAATAGCTAGTATCCTAAATAAACCAATTTTCAAAATGTTGTCGGTGGAAGACCACATCAAAGATTATCTTATAGAGGTATATAAATATCGTAAAAAGTTAAGGTGAGGATCACTTTTAAATAGCTTCGAGGAGCATCCAAATTTCAAAATTTTCTATGTGAGCAACACTTTAAAGGTTTATAAAAGAATTTTTTTTTAAATCAAGGTGAGTAACTACTCATAGCTTTTAGAGTGAACCATTTTTCAAAAAATTGTTGAAGGAGGTTCAATCCAAATAGTTTATAAAAACTCTCTAATTTAAAAAATTGGAGAGGATGACCACTGTTTAAAACATACATAAGATCAAATATGAACGAGAAATTATTAAATGGCTTTCAAACAGATATTTAACATTGTAAGTAATTATGTTATTTATAATTATGACCCCCCCTATGAAAATGATCTGGATCCGCCCCTGCATACCTTAGCTTATGTGATTTGCAGCTGTCACTCTTGGTATATTATATCGATAGGTACCTATAAAATAATGAAAATTGGACTCTAGGAAGGGCACTGTATGCCATTTACAAGGTTATTAAAACTATTTCCATACGTCAAGTCATGTGATTTGCATTTGTCCCTTTTAATATATAGTATCAATACCTGTAAAATAATGTATTGATTTATTAACTATGTCTATATACATTGTCCTTATTACCGCGTTCTCGTTGTATCTAGTGGGTGCCTGTCAAAAAAACATATTTTGTTCTGTGCTCATCGCTCTTAATTTATTTTATTTATGAAACACGGATGCAATATCAATATTAACATTTAATTAAATAATTTCCCATTTAATCTCATTATTTGTAAACGCAACTCATGTACAATTAAAAATTGAATACTCGGCGGCACAAAAGCCGACCGCGAATCAATGTGGCAGTTTTTACAACTACTCAGTAGCCGACGAGCTCACACATCCATATCAGACTCCGCCTTAAAATATGAATGACATATGACACTGAACACGTCCCTACGAACCTAAATAGTTTAGTGGTAGCGCATTGACCGTGCTAAGCCAAATGTCCCGGGTTTTATTCCCCATGTCCAGGTGTCATTTTTCAATAAAATATTGGCTCAATACTGAGACATACATTTAAATTGTTGACTTTGAATAATATATTCTGGGCTTGAAGTAGAATATCATCTGTTGTTTAAAAGAAGCCAGGGCTTGAAAAGAATGCTCGGTAGGCTCTCTTTTAGGCCACCTCCTGTTTCTGGCAGACAACCATGTTTTGTCTGCGTTGTAAATATAATTGGTTTCGTTAACTATAGCAGGATTGTGGGAGGAAGGGTCTTTTAGAAAATACAAACGTACATACAGATATATTTTTAATCTTTATTTTATCTAATTTTTTTCTGTAAGGCAATTTACTACCCGTCCGGTCTGTTCGAACATTACAGTAAATGAGGTAGGGATGAGGAAGGCAAAACTTAAAGGATAATGCTACATTTGCATGGAGGGAGAAGGAGGAAATCATTTAAAGAAAACTACCTAAGAACACCTAGCTGGAATTTTAACCCCGACTTCTGCGTCACTGGTAAACAAGACTAAATGAGCCTGCCATTTAGCCCGCATGCCCACCGATGCAGTTGTTTTTACTTGGTTATTTTATTTGCAATTCGGCTAAATCTCTTTCCATAACGTGAAAATAAATATGAAGGCTATATATTAAGAGGAAGCGTGCCCGCAACAAACAATTTTGGTAAAACCACCCTCAGTACACCCGACCGAGATTTGAACCCCGATATCCCCGTCATCGGTGGTCTAGTCTACTGTGAGAGTAGCGCTTTAAATCATGCGGCCACCGAAGCCGGTTTATTTTATTGCGCTCCTTACTTTTTAAAAGTAGACCTATACATTTGATATGTTTGTTTCCCCAACGTTAAAAGTGATTCTCAGCAACAACAAAAAGTTTTTTATTTCTTTTTTTTTTTGTTAGGTGAAGCTGTCTAGATGAAATGTTGGTATCTACTCTTATACCGCCCCCAACAGCGGCACTTGTGCGAACTGCGTTTCTCGAGCCGGGTTGCGTTTACGTCGAGAAAATTGTAACTTTCTTGTCTCCTATTTCACCCCCCAGACGAGCAAATTGTGGTACGTGATGTCAACGAAAATTGTAAACTCTTTGGCCTAACCCCGCCGGAAACTTATTGCGTGGTATATACGAGGGATATAAAGAACAGTTGTGGTTTCTGTTTGCTACGTACGTTTGTAGGGGATCTCTTTGGGCAATAGTTAGGGTAAAAGATGAGGATGGGAGAGGGGAGGTAGTCCTCGCCACACACATTTTGGTTTAAATACCGATGAACTCGGGCTCTCTCTTTTTTTTAGTGCAATCTATTCTGATTAAAAAAAACTACATATAGGAAATAAATAATTATGGACGTTCACACGTCATAAATTAACATGGTAAATCACCCACTTCGGTGGCCACATGATTAAAAGTGCAACTCTTACAGTAGACTAGCCTGCTGATGACGGAGAGATCGAGGTTCGAATCTTGGTCGAGTGTACTGAGGGTGGTTTTTACAAAACGGTTTTTCCACTCTTTCTCCACGCAAATGCGGTTCACTTCCTCTAAATAAAACTTCTAATCCCTAATATACTAGTGTAATTAATACCTAGGTATATAACCCAAACGGGTAATAAGACGCGGTGCTAAAAAAATGGTAGCCTATACCCGTATTTGCAATCCTTCATTTTGTATTAATAAATTAAGCAAACTATATTCGTAACTGTGCATTTTTTAATTATGATTTTTTATTAACTTTTTTTGTTTTCTTGCCTCGTGTCTTGCTACATTTTCCGGCTATACGCATTTATTCACCCTAATGAGGTGGGGATGAGGAAGATGTAGAGAAAAATAGTAAACAAAATAAGTAGAAAAAAAGTCTGCCACTCGCACCTACTTTGATTAGGAAAAACAGTAATAAACACCACCCTCAACGCACCTGGCCGGGATTCAAATACCTCCCTCCCACCCCCTTGCTACCATCCACCCCCTTCCTCGTCACCTGCAAACGAGACTAGATGATCCTGACATTTAGTCCACATGTTAAATTGGTGAAAATGATACTTTAAACAGTAAAATTGACACTTTATTTTCAATTTTTAAAATTTATTCAAGGTATTTAACGTGCACTTTCTCAACCGACTGATAATAACAACACACGACTTATAAACTAACTTAAATTTAGAACATACAAAGCATCCAAACCCCGGCCGTTAGTTCATTACTGTGAAAGGAGAAACCACATTTCACCCATGATACATTTTTCGGCCATGCCAGGACTCAAAACCGGCACACTTAGCTCAGTACACAGACACGCTGCTTACAGAGCTAAGGTGTTGAGCTTGAATTTGCTAAAGTGGGTCTTTAATATATATGACTTTGAGCAGAGGATAAACTTTTCTATAAAAAAATGTATACTATACATTATATATTATTTTATGTACACATTTTAAAGACGGACTTAGTTACATTCTGATTTAAAAATAAATCGTCATTTTTACTGTAGTGCTTGTTATACGTATAATTTTCACCAAATTAACATGGCTGAAATTCTCATCGGTGGGCACGGGGAATAAATGTTGGGCTCATGTATTTCATTGACTATCTATCAACCTGCAAACATCCACTATTGAAGGCCCCCTGAAAATATTTTTGGCCTATAATACATGGGTCAAGAACATGCAACTTTTAGATTTAGTTAATCATTACTACTTCATATAGAGCACATTTTGAATGTTTTGTTTAGTTTTGATTGAAATTATCTACCTTTCCTGAAAGGTTATGTTAATAACATCCTTCCAAACAATTCCACTGGGAAAGGGTGGTTGGGAACTAGGGAAGGGGGGGAGTAATTATTTTGCATCCCGCGATCGATGTGTATGGTGTAACGTGAACATGACAATATTTTTCTGTTTCTCTTGATGAGGTAACGGTGCCTCAGGCGGGCAATCTCAGCGCCGCATATTGTGCCTCAGCAAAACAATCGTCGATATCGGTAGAGTAAATTACAATACAGGATTATGACGTCATACTGCACGATCTTACGAGAAGTATTTATAGTTTTTTTTAAATACATTTATAGTCACAACGGTTATTTACTGGCTTAAGACAAGCGTGCCAAACTCGTTTTATCATTATTCACTTTGAAAACTGAAAATACTGAGCTGTCCCATTTCAAAAAAATCATATTATCAGTATCATAATTTAAAAAAATCATGATTATTAAAAATAAAGTAAAATTAAGATCATGTACAGTTTTAAGGATGATCCATTGTTTTTATCTTGGGCGTCCCCTTCATAATTTATGAATCCGTGTTTGTAAGCCGTGATATACCGGTTGTTTGTTCCTTTTCTTAAGAGAAAACAACTCTTCACACACATATGCTTACAAACGTTGCACATATTTGATGCGTCATTTTATTGAGTTTTGAGAATTGATATCCATGGTGAGTAAAGAGTATAAACCAACTCATGGCTGCCACGCACCGGGAAAACACGGGGAATTTTCCTAAATCTAATAAAAAAAATACTGGAATATTTGTCATTTTAGGACATTTAACTGAAAGCTTGCAATGTTAGACAAAGTAGTTCCCTCTCAAACCTAAATTATTCCGTTTCAAACATAAGTTACGTGACTTGACGCAATTCAGTTTGATGAAAATTAAATTTTATTACTTTTTCCTTCAATATAAGCTGACCGGAATAATAGAAATTCTTTCTGGAAAACCCGAAAAACACAGGGAATTTGGTACGTAGAAAAATTGGCAGCGCTGCAACCCTAATTGCTAAATTTTCCAAAGTAGACCTATGCTCATTTTTCAAATCCCAAATTTTTTACAGCTTTGGCGTTTATAAAATGGTGAATTGGGCCGAATTGCATGTCGAGACATGTTGGGCTGCACATTCCTGCCTTAAGATTTGGGCTGTGGATGAGTAAGGTAAAATGCACCTGAATTAGCGTGGATGCGAAAACCCCAATGATAAATAAAATCTTGGAAACCATCTCCCCAAGGTGGGATTCGAAGTTTGACCTTCCCGAAACTGACAATCCAGCTTTTTTTTCTTTTTTCTTTTCTTTTTGCAAGAGTGACTAGATATACCTGGTTTAAGTCGTATGACTCATGAAAGTTTGTAGAGTGTAGTGTAATTTTTTTTACACGGTATTGCAATATATCGCGTGATCGTTGATCTTTATCTTTACTAGGAAAATATAAAGCTTGGTGACAACTTTAGAGGGTTGCAGCTTTAGAGTATGCTGTAGAGTGTAGGAAAAAAGTGATGTTACCCTCGCTGGTAGGAACACGGAATTAAGGCCTCGGTTTATTTCTGGTTTTTTTGTGGCTAGCAGGTATGGGTTTAAAGCTCGGCCAGGCATACTAAGTTGACTCCTCTACTTAAGTTATGCGCCCACTGGGTCGGTACCGCACGGATCGCACATTTTACGGGGGGTGCGCCCACTATCCGCACTGACGGCTCAGGCGGAGACTCAGTTTGTTCATCTGCTCTCGAGCCAGAAGGTGAGCTTCTCGTTTGAGAGCTCAAGGAAGTAATGTTTGCATTTCTGTTATTGTTGGATTTGTTTCATGTTTATAATTGTTCTTTTGTGAGTGATATTTCACCGTATTATTTAAATATGGAAAGCGAGGGACAATTTGTAGCTATTGGTTGCCTTTTAATTAAAGAAAATGTAGGAGACGATGATTCTGGGTTCACAACATCAACAGGAAAATACTTATATTTGCCGCATACAGCACATTATTTCCTAATCTGGTTGAAGATGACGCCAAAAATTCCGGACCGCACTTGATTTTAATTCCCTCGCCCGAACTTTCTGTCGAATGGCGGAACGGCGGAGAGTCCATTACCGGTGGTACCGACGTAGGGGGCGCATCTTGGTAACAAATAATGCTACGAACTAGTTATACTTTCCGTTCCGTCCGTGCGGTCCTGACCCAATGGGCGCTTACCTTTTAAAGCTGTTACACTTACCCTGAATTTTACTTGTTTTCTTGTTCCATTTAGTGTGAATATGCGATGGCCCAGAACAGTAGTTAGATGCGAAGCACAGGGGAAAAAAACTTGTCAACTGAACTATTCCTGTCTAGTTTTTATTTTAATGGTGAACAAAACTATACCAAACACACACTAGAAAACAATATTTTCCTCTAATAAAATATGTTTTGCTCATAGTTTGTTTAATATAAGGTATACATTAAAACACTAACTTTTTAATGTGGTATTGTCGGAATATTATTTTATTTTCACTCCGCCTTCGTTAATAATAATATAAATTGCATTAAAACAATTTTAAACGAAGGCTTCTTTTTTTTTGTTCACTCCTCCTTCCTTCCCCCGCCTCCTCCCTCCCCTCCATCCGTCCTAATAGAAGCCCATGTCAAGGATAGTTGGCCGTTCACTAGATGGCATTCAACTTTTACTGAATTAAGGACGAAAAAAAAGCTTTCTTGTACAGGCCATTATATCTGGAACATCTGCCGAGATTTGTCATAAAATATAGAGACTAATGTTATATTCCCCACTCGGCTTCGCTTATATTTTGGGGGTTGCTTTAATTATAACTACAATATTATATTTCTGATGAATTATTATTATATTTTTTAATTAGTTCACCTAGATTATTTAAATGAAACTTATTAACTTTTATTTCTACATTCACATTAACCTTAATTTTTCCCACTGTAATTTTTTTGAAATGATTAAATTTAATCAGTTTATTTGCTAACGAACCTTTAAAGTTAAAAATAAAATGTATACTCTATTAGTTTTATCCCCTTGAATATTCCTTTACTACTTGGATTGGCAATATAATATCATAATGTTCACCTCGTCTATAAATTAACAATTTATTGCTTTCCTCAGCCATATACCTGCGACAATGATTATTTTAAACCAATCATAAATATATTAAAAATTTATATTCTAACTTTAGATCCTTATCTGGAATAGCTGGAACGTTCTTAAATCTTATTATTCAAGTTGAAACGGTTGTGTGGTTTCGTTTTCTTAGGTCCTTTGCCCATTACTCTTCACATTCAATTATGAAAGTATTGGTCATATTACCGGAAAAATATATGCAGCCAATGAAAATAGAAAAAAATTTCCCCAAACCACTACACAATTTAGTTGGATTACTTTCACGTGACGTTTCCTCGAAACTGTGAATTCTGTGAACAAATTCATCAAAGTAAATAACATCATATTTTTATTTCGGTGTCCTTAAAAAGGTTTCGATGACAGGATGTATTTTTAGTCAGATTTTATTAATCAGTAATTTGTTAGAATGTATACTCCATTAGTAGAATATAGGTTTTTTTTATGTACTGCGTCTCACAAACCGTCCGGGCTATCTGCATTTAATTACAAAAATTATTTAGGGATGAGGAAGGTATAATTTAAAGAAAGTGTAATGGATTTTCATGGAGAAAATTGGAAAACCCTTTAAGGAAAAAACCCCCCTCAGAATACCCAGCCTGTATTTGAACCCCGGGTTCTCAGTCACCGGTGAACTAGAGGCCTGCTAGACATGCTTGACGTCCAATCTGCGTGCCCACCGTGAACATACTGAGGGGGGTTGAGACTTTTCAACCTCCCACCCCTTTCAAAAATATCATCAATTTTTGTTTACCTCATTATCTAGATTATTTGCTTAATGGAGTCTTATAAAATCCATAGAATCTATATTTTAATGAAAAGAGTTTTAAATTGTTTCAAGGGGTGGTTTTTGTTTAAAAAAATCCTCGCCATCTCCTGTTGGGGAACTTTATCATGAACCACCGCAAAACCACGGTAGAATCCCTCGTTACGCCTTTCCCAATAAAAATTATTCTTGGCCATCTACATAGGCGGATTTAGGGAGTTTAATTTGGTGATACTGGTTGAACTGTGGAAAACGGGGGTGGGTGGGTGGGGGGGGAGATCATTGCATAGGGGAAATTTAAAATCTCGCAAGAAATTGCAATATATTGCTTGTATTAATCCACATTGTGGTACTTTTCTTTATTTCAAAATTATCCGTACTTTTTGTATCGTAATGTTTATGTTTTAAAAGTTATATATATATATATATATATATAAAATTTCTTCAGAAATCCTTGGGGAGATGAGCGTACCGGGCACCCCGGTGAATCCGCCTATGCAGTCCACATAAATTTAAAGAGAAGAACATTTAGAAAATATTCGGTTTGTAGGTAAGGAAACAAAAAATTTAAAGTAGAAAGTTAACATTGGTTACCTTAAAAATGTGCTTCCGGTTGCCATAAAAATAATTTACTTTTGTTAACTCAACGTTACATGTCCCTCTCTCTCTTTTTTATCCTCCCATACACACGCATCACGATTGTGTTCACGTGGATTTATGAATCTATATTTGTGCGTTTCCACTGGTCCACTATTGGAAAGAAAAGCGAGGGTAGGGTCATTCAGGCAAGAGTATCCGTGGCAGAGTGATTCTTCCTGGTTCTCTTGTTGGGAAATAAAGCCAGAAGGCTGGAGGGAGAGAGGATGGTGGAAGGGATGGGGTGGGGGCATGTGATCCGCGCAATCATCGTCAGGATCTTGTTCCGGATCGGGCTTGAATCAGCAGCCATGCATACATCACATTGCCGGGGAGGGGGGGCACATCGGTATTGGAGAGGGTTCAGTCTAATGGAGTTCCGGCTTGTACGTTACCCTGGCTTGGCGCGGACTAGGGCTGACTGTGCATTAGGGCTAAGGACGCCATCATGTTCTATCCTATTAATGGAATATCGAATGTATCGACTGAGGGGAAGGAGGAGGGGTGGCATATTGTGTACATTCCCTTCCTTGGGTTTTGGCAGAAGTTCTGTTACTGTTGTTGATGGGCTCCATTTGGCCAAACAGATTGCGTCACTTTAATAGAGCATTGGTATTTCTACTTAATTAAACTATTGATTCTTATTGTATTGAATTTGTTTGTTGACTCTTATGGTATCTAATTCATGTGTATGTTCTTTTAAATATAAATTAAATCACATTTACTAACCTTTTAAATGATTCATACACATGAATTGGTAAAATATTAACTCATTGAATTTCAAATAAATGTGTATTTACGATATAATAATTATAGTTAAGGTTGGGTGAAAGAAAGCGGCTAAGGCCCGTATTTCCGCACTTTTTACAACACACTTTTTTTTGTACAAAATAAATACAATGTTGCTTCTGAAGATACTTTCAGGACACATATTAATCTCAACAATTCTTGAATATTTGTCAAGGGCATCACGGAAATCTGCAAGGACTTTTTATCCACATTTAAAAAGTTCCTTTTCAAATGTCACAAAGTCCATGACAAATAAATGATCGAGAACTGTTGATATTACTATGTGTAGAAAACTATAAACCAATCGTATGAACCAAAACAATTTTTTATTTACTTTGGTGAAAAAAAAGTTTTTGATTACAAAATCTGCAAAAATCTAAACTCGCATTCCCTTCCACCCCACTTTAAACAATTTGGCTGATCATACTCTTTTTACTTATTCTGATAGTGGCCATAGCTAAATATGAGGTTTTTAATTATATATATGATGCATCACAGGAAAAGGTACCTTAACTTACTTAAGTAAAATATTCAGTATAGCTGATTTTTGTCTGTAGGGTCAATTTTTTACGTTTCGGGTTTTTAACTCGTAACGAACTCTATGACGCTATCTATATTAATTCTGAACAAATTCCAGTCACTCTTAGTTTTACAACCAATCGCTAGGTATGAAGAATTCTAAAATGACCCCTCGGTTTGGTGCCAATTATAGACTTCTCTAAAGTCTCACATTAGTTTCAATTGTAGAATTCTAAAGACCCGCGTTGGGTAACCAATTATAAATATCCTACGAAAACCTTGTTGGTTACAATTGTAGAAGTAAAAAAAGCCCCTTGATGGGCGCCGATTGAAGACTCCTACGTAAAGAAACGACGACTTATAATCTTAACATTTGTTCCTGGGTAGCTCAGCTTCTCTTATCGACGCGATTATCATATAAGGAAATTCCCACTTATACAATAAATATATTTTGATCTCTTTTATGTTAATTTATTATTATTAAATATTCCTTATATACGTTATTACTATAACAATTTCCATGTTCAGCTTGTACAATTGACCCTTCCCTACGCCAGTCACCGTACACTATAACATAATTAAATATGTGGTGACAAGCAACACACGTCTTGTCGCTACCCCAGTCACTGCGCGTCTTTTTCAAAATAATTATGACATCGTCGATTGCACCAGAGTGGACTGACAATCTCGACCTATAACAAGAGAGTATTTGAATCCTGGCTTTCTGGTTGGCTGGACAATGCAACCGCTCTGTACTTAGTAAAAGGTGTATTTCTCTTAGAACGGAAACTAAGTGCAATATCAGCTTTTTCCTTTTGGTTTCATCGTCCAAACGCATCCAGTAAGCACATTTAAAATCAAAGAAATGGATTGCCTTCCAAACTGCCTGAAGGGCTTAAATGTTCTAAACTGAAATATAATGATTAGAAATAATACTATAAAATAAAGATAATCCACGAATTTAAATATAAAATGCAAATAAAATATTAAAATTGCAGTCTCATCCTTCCTTTTCGAAACAACTTAGGGGTTTACAAGTTGGGACATACAGGTAGGGTAAAAATACATTTTCTTACAGCTGTGTCATTGTTATAAAATCGGACCTTAACTTACACCAATGGTTTTCTTATGATGTAAGTTAAGGTCCAATTTCCTTTACACCCGGAAAGGGTGAAAAAAGTGTGTACTATAAAAATTATAAAAAACTAAACAATAATTATAATAAAATTGTTTAGTTTTATTAAAAAATGTTATAACGTTTTCTCATTCATTTTTTTAAAGTTTACTTAAATCCTTTGAGTGTAGTAATAAATCTTTTTACTTTCTCTCTATCTTACAGGTAGAGAAAGTATGGTGATCATCAAAAAAATCGAACTCGAGATTTTGATGAATCTTGACGTTTCATGACTCCCTGAATCCGAAAAAGTGGTTTTTGAATTTCCGTCCGTCTGTCTGTCTGTACCTCCAACTAGAGCCTAAACTATTTTACCGATTGAGCTGAAACTTGATATCTAGGGTTTTCATAGGGTTGCCCCGAGGGATTTTTGGAATTGGATATCTACCCCTAAAATTAAGGGTAGTTTCTGAAGGGAAAAAAGAGAAAAAGTGATTTTCTCAAAATCGGCTCTAACGATTTTGATTAAATTTCATTTAGGAACATTAATAAATATTCCAAACAAAATGGCTACTCTTAATATTTCGGCAAAATGCCTTTAAGGGCTCCGGTCTGATGCGTAAATTAACATTTTTTATAATAGCTCTGAAACTATTTGAGATATGAAATTACTTAGCATTACAAATATATATATATATATATATATATATATTATAATACAAATATTTTATATTCGAAACATATTTTTATATAATCAATAATTTTCAATCTATACGCAATTATATATATATTTTTAACTTTTTGGACATTAAAGCTTAAGTATTCGCGACCGTAAAAAAAACTGACCTGAAATGTTGATGGATGTCGACGTCTCATGACCCCCGAACCCTAAAAAATAGTCTTTGCAATGCCGTCTGTCTGTGTGTCTATTAAAACTTAAAATTAAGGGTAGTTTACTGAAGGGCAAAAAGGAAAAAGTCGATTTTCTCAAAATCGGCTCTAACGATTTTGATTAAATTTCATTTATAAACATTAATAAATATTCCAAACAAAATGGCTACCCTCAATATTTCGGCAAAGTGGCTTTAAGGGCTCCGGTCTGACAAGTTAATTAACATTTTTTATAATAGCTCCGAAACTATTTGAGATATGAAATTACTTAGCATTACAAATATTATGTATATATATTTATAATAACAAATATTTTATCCGAAACATATTTTTATAAAATCAATAACTTTCAATCTATACGCAATTATATGAATTTTTTAACTTTTTGGACATTAAAGTTTAAGTATTGCGACCGTAAAAAAAACTAACCTGAAATGTTGATAGATGTCGACGTCTCATGACCCCCACAACGCTAAAAAAATAGTTTTGCAATGCCGTCTGTCTGTGTGTCTATAAAAACTTAAAATTAAGGGTAGTTTACTGAAGGGCGAAAAGAGAAAAATTTGGTTTTCTCAAAATCTGCTCAAACGATTTTGATTAAAATTCGTATCTAGGCGTTGATTAAGATTATAAATAAACTGGCTATTTTCATTTTCCTATGAAAATGATTTTTAGGGTACTTTACAGAAGCATTAATTTCCGTATCTCCACAACTATTTGAGAAACTAAACAACTATCATTGAAAAATTATAGGACTATTAGAAATAAAAAACTTTTACTTGACATATTTTTTTATAAAAGCAAAAGTTTCTGAGATATTTGCAAATATATTAATACAATTTTGTGAGCTCTAGTTGTAAACATATACTACTGAATCTTAACGCAGTAATTCTCCAATGCCCTAGAGTAATTAAATTAAGTAAGTATTTTAAAAAAGTATGTTATTTTTCCTTAAAACTCTTAGGAGAAATGTTTGCACAGCAATGATCTATCTCCATTTTAGACTCAATAGTCAATATTTACATTTTTTATTGGTCAAAATGTATAAATGAATAATTAAATATAAATGCGATGACTTGAAGAATCTGCAACCCCTTATAAAATGTTAAAATTTTTAACCAGAAATCGAAATTTTAATACGAAGTTTTGACCCTTGTGGAAGACATTAAACTGTTTGAAATTGCTCTTAGGTGGACAAAGATGCGCCTCTCTTCTCATTGATTATATATCATTGTATATTATTTTATGCGTGTTCTTATGTGGAGTGGTGATGATACAATGTACATTATTCCGTTCAGAAATCTTACGAGTTTATAGAAAGAGAGAGAAAGTCTGTTCGGTGCGCCGTACCATTTATTTTATCATTTCTTAGAAATTCAAGAATAATTTTGTCACATCTTAATCTAAAATTTGAATGAAGATTTCAGAACGTAATAAAATTTAGTATTAAAAGAAGAAAACTTAATTCGACTTCCACAAAAGGGTTTTATTCTTGCAGTTACAACGAATTTTCTTTTGCAGCTGCTATAATTTTATACTTAAGACATTTCACCTACATAGCTGAATTCAGCATGAAAAACTGAATAAAACAAATCTTTTGCCAGTAGAATTATGTAGGAATAACTATTAAGTTCACGCACTCTAATTACAAGTTAAGTTTAACCTTAGTTTTCTCAGGCTGTTTTTAAAACTTGATTTTTAAAAATTAATAAGAAATGTGTTAATTGAGATTAAAAATCTAAAAACACTACATTAAACAGCATATATTTCTTTATAAGAAAATATCAAAAAAGCAAAATTTGTCTGGAGTAAGTTAAGGTCCCTTTTCCTATGTGCATCATATATATATAATATATATACTGTCGGTCGCACAGTCTAGGGCGTCAGACTTGTGCTATACTATTGTTAGATTACCGTTGGCTATATATTGTGGATTGTGACATAAGTTTACCATTTTTGGATTGTGGCAAAAGTTTATCGCTATTGTGGATTTGGTTTGGGAATCCCTTGTGGGTTGTCGCCGAAGCTTATCTCTATTGTGGCTGTGGCACAAGTATATGACTTTGGGTCTGGGTAAAATTAATTAATTAAATTTCTTTGATTTGGATTTTTACAAAAGGTTGATTAGTTATATTTTGACTATAATATAATTTTATTTCTATCGTGATTTGGAGTGACATAATTTTATCTCTTTGAGGAGCTATGTGTAAAAACCATTTGCTGTGAGTAGTGGCATATTTAAATTCTGTTGCAGCTCGTGGCACGTGGTTTGATGGTAACAGAAGCACGCGAGGTTCCTAGTCCTGAAGTTTGCTACAGCTTTTGAGGGTAAAATGGGGAAATGTCCACGCATAAAATATTTAAAAAAAAACCTCTCTGATGTGTAGAATTCACTATATAAGTTCCTTTCTCTTTCTGTGCCATATTTGATATGCATATGGCTATGTCTACTCTTTCCCTTTTAACCGTAAAAAAAACTGTTCTACATCTGACACTCCATTGGGTTTTTTTACACCCCGCTCGCTTAAAAAATTTAGTTTTTTTTTTATAAACACTGAATCTCTCCGTCTATGGAAGTTGAAAACAATGGGATCCGGTTGACAACTCAACGTCTGTCTCAAGTGAACCTTTCTCAAAAATGAACTGCACTGCTTTTTAAAACTCTTTGTGTGAATTTATTAGTGAGTTTTTACCTACTAAAATTCAAACTAAACTAACAATAGCAAAACACGTAATTAGGGCCACAAACTATATAAACATGTTTGCTTAAATAAATTTTCTTACTTTTGTTTATTTTGTCCGTCTTACTAATCGTCAGGGCCATGCAAATATTAATCACTTTAGTGGGTAAGGGAGGAAGACAATATAATTTATAAGAAACGTACCCGCATTTTAGTGAAGTGAAAGTCGAATCCATCTAGGAAATACCACCCTTTGTAAATCCAGTTGGAATTCGAACCTGAACTTCGAACCTGGACTTCTCCAACACTTGTCAACTAGACCATATGAATTTGACTTTTAATCCGCGGGCCCACCTTCGCAGGTATATACCTAGCTATTTGATGCTATGTTTTTAAAATTATTTAATAATATATATTTAAAAATTATGTTTTCTCAGGTATTTATGTAGGTTAACGAAATACTCGAACCAGTATAATTAAATAATATAAATAAAAATTCCCACAATCAAGTATTTAAAGTGAAAAAATATTGTATGCTCAGTTTTAAATAGTTTTTAAGTATTGTTTGTTATTCAAAATTATGTACGCACTAAAATTAAATTATTATTACTTAAGGTATGCAGACAAGGTGACAGATTTGTCTTGCGGGCGGAGTTGCGAACCTGCTTTAAGCTATTAAATAATGATTGTAGTTTATAATCGCTTATAAAAATTTATTTTCTCCCTCCTTACGAAGATTCTGGGGCATTTCCTCTAAATTCTAACTTCCTAGTCCCTAACCTATTAGTGTAGTAAAATGTGTACATCGCTGAAGGGTAGTAAGACGTAGAAAAAAAGTATATATATACAACGAAACGATAGCAACTTTTCAGGCTTTTAAGTCTAGAAAGACCAGCTTCGGTGGCCACTTGGTCTAGCAGTAGATTATAATACCGATGACGGGGAGATAGAGGATCGAATGTAGGTTGGGTGTACCTAGGGTGGTTTTTTTTATTAAATTGTTTTCAACTATTCCTCTACTCAAATGTGGGTACATTTCCTAGTTATTGCATAAGCATATAAACCGAATGGGTAGTAAAACTTGGTGCTATAGGCCTATAATTATTAGCGTTTCGGATATAATATGTATGTAGCTATACTGTAAACTTAGTTTACCCTGAAATGTAACACACTTACCTTGCTTGGTTCCACTATGGTTTAACATATAATCTAGGGACATAGTCTGATTGGTCAAGGTAAGACTGTAAATGGAGTGTACTTGTAAAATAAAAATTCATTGCAATCATTCAAAGACTGCATAGTTCGCACTTTCCGAAATGATTGTTCAACCTTCATTACACTCATTGACATTCGACCAATTTTGATCACTGCAAAAAAATGCACAGTTTTCAGAAGAAGTATGGTGTGATTTCAATAAACTGTACATTCAAGAATTGAAATTTGGGCCAAACCTTATCTAAAGTCTGTTCAGCGTAGGAATGGTTTTCTGAAAGGCCTTTTTTCCTACCAGAAATCTATTATACATTAGGATATTGGTAGGAAAAAAGGCCTTTCGGAGAGTAATTCCTACCGTGAATGGAGTATAGCTGGAAACTGACCGGTATTGTCTCATACGAAAAGCATCCATGTCAACAGTTGTTTTTTTTCACACGAGTGATTCTTCAATATGTTTATGGGCTTATTTCTTTTTAAGGAAGCAGCGTTCATTTGTGACCATCTTCTATTAAATAAGTTCGCCAAGGCTCTCTTTTTTTTTTTTACTCGAGTGCCTTCGTAAAGGATATTGACCGTTAAATTCTAGTTCATGACCCCTAAGGTTGAAAGATACAGTTTTTTTCTTTAGTTTTCCCTGTCCGAGTTGTCGTGAGAACAACCATATGGTTTCGAGATGTGATCTCCAAAAGCAGTTTTTTTTATCGTGCTCTTTCAAGTAATATTTGTGGGAAAAATTAGAAAAAGTTCGGCTATGGTTATTTTTCTTTTTTATCGGCTTTTTGTTTAATAAAAGGTTATATGGGGTTAAAATAGTACTTACACCACGCTGCTAGAGAATTGAACCAGAAGTGTTGGCCAAAATTATTAGTTGTTGATTCGTACCTTTGTTAGGATCTCAAAGTTTATTATCGGTTTTTAGAGTTTCTAATTTTTTTTAAATAAAATATTTTAAGTAAAAACATTTTTATTTTATACTTTAATAGATACAGCATTTTTTCCCAACCACTGTTAAAGGTTTTTTTTTTATAATTTTGAGATATATTATCCGAACATTTTTTAAATATAAAAAAATATCTGAAGAAGAGAAGGGAGTTTTTTTGACGTTTATAAAAGGTATTAAAACATATCATTTGTCATCAAGCTTTCGACTGGTTTGCTGTGGATTAAGCACTTACAATTTTCGAGAGGATTTTGCGTCAAAAATATTATGTTAACAATATGTGTCGAGCCTATAATTTCAAAGACATGTCTTATTTGTATTGACTTTTTGTTGTTGTCAAGTGGTTCACATATAAATGTCATTTATAATAAAGTTATTAATCTCTTTAATAGCTTTTGGAAATTACTAAACTAAGTCAACGTTTGTTTTTCCTCAAAATTTTATTTTTTTGATGATCGGATCTAAAAAATCTTATTTTTTTTATCAAGCTAGAAATAACATCTTAAAATGTTTTGGCAATGAAATAGTATCAAGTAAGGGTATTAATATACCTTTATAAAACTTTTTTATATAAATCGTAGTTCTATATATAAAATAAGGTTACCAATATCCTCTAAACACCTGACCGTTCACAAACTTGGACCTAACATAAATCGTGAAAAATTATATAGAAAGTAGCAGGATTTAATATTCCTTTCACCTCCTTGACGCATTATGTCGGAACCAAAATAAATAAACACATTATTTTTTAACTAGGTATTAGTATAACAATATTAAAATTCTGTTTGAAGGCACTTTTAGAAAATATTAACAAACCTTCTATAACTTTCAAAAAAGTTCCTTCTTATCTAAATTGTGATTTATTTACGTTGACAAGTAGAACTTTTTAAATTGGAAGTCCAAGGGATATCTAAAAAAAAAATAGAAATAATAATTCAAACACAAACTATAAAAACTTACAATAACTAGCATACGAAAAGTGCAGACTTAAACATAATTGATAAAAGCCAAGCCAACACATCCCCTATATTAGGCAACCCGCTCTCCACACCTGTGCATAGTTGCCCGTCTTCTCATTTACTATGTGTCAATAGGCTAATTCCAACTTTGACATTCTCGGAATATGGGGTGGCTTAATAAAGATCGTTAAGTTAGGTTTAGAATGATAACAAACTCGAAAAAATGGTATAGGCTTTGAATTATTCAAATATTTCCATCCAAAATTTGAATCAAATATTTTTTTTCCATTGATTTAAATAGAAATTTCATGGGGAATCACAGTGAATTCGAATTATCCAATTTATCGAATGAACTAACTTTGAACTAGCCAAATCCTACTGTATTATAGTTTAGAGTTCTTTGTTTATAATAAAATCAAAAAAGCTACTCATCATATTCTATATTTAAAAAAATCCGTTGCGTATTTTATAGAATCACGATATGAAAGTGAGTTACCTATTGCTAGTTTTGGGCTAATCCTCAAAGCTGAACGAACTTTTTGAAATGTTTAAATGGTATGGGTAGTTAAGCGATGCAATAAAGGTTTGAAAGAGGACCAAAAAAACCTGTTCCTAGCTTTTTTTTTTAAATAATTTTTAAATATCAAACAAATGTCAATGTGCTCAGCTTGACATTCACTTCAAGCTCGTATAATCGCCAAACTGGGTCGTACTATTTTAACGATCACATTGATCATTTTATTGGATTAATTTATGAATGTATTCCCATTTGAATATTTTAAATGCCAAAGAACAAGAACAGAAACTTTTTTTTATAACTTTAGGGGATGTTTAAATTAATCTGAAACAGAGCTGGTACTGTGTGGTTATTTTGGTTCGATTCCTTGCTTTTTGCCACAAAATGTACGCCTTGAAAATGGTTTTAAATAACTATGTTATGAGCCCGTCCAACCCCACAGTTAGCGTGTATTTTAGGTAGGTACAGCTCGAAACAGGCATCGTACCGTGGTGAGGTGATCTGCAGTCGTTAGAAAACAGTAGAATTGAGACCAGTGAAACCCTTCTACCATGTTTAAAATAAATGGTACAGAACTCCGCACGGACTTTCTCGCTCTATTGTTTAAAAATGGAGATATTTACTCAAAATTCGTAATACAATATACACTAACAAACCCGAGGAAAAAAATTGCACTCTAAATATGTAAAACATTTTTTGACTCACTATTTTAAATTTTATAATTTTATTTTTAAAGAATTACCCTAACGTCTTCATTTGTATAATTGGACCAATAAAAAATATCGATATTGGGTCCCTAAGGGTCAACACTTCGTATTAAAATGTTGACTTCCTGTTAAAATTTTTGGAATTTTACTATGGGATACACATCCTGGCATGAGCGAAAAGTGTATCATTGGTGAAATGTGGGTATCCTCTTTCACAGTGATGAAATTAACGAGTGGGGACTGGATGTTGTGCCTGTTTAAGGTAGTTTATAAAGTCGAATGCTGATATAATCAGTCGGTTCAGAAAGTGCACGTTAATATCTCAAATAAATTAAAATATAGTAGTTATTTTGTTGTTAATCATCATAGCTGTCACAACACTGAAAGACGCCTAAATCAGAATGTCAGCATAAATACATAATATAGCTGTATATTCACATATCTGCAACAAAGGTTGTAAAATAGGTACTTCTGTGGTTAAACATAAATAGGGTGGTTAGTATTTAAAAAAAAATGAAATAATGTTGGTGTAGAGATTGTGGAAAAACTCTTTCATGTGAAAATTATCCAGAGTAAACCCAACCAGGATTTTAACTCAAGCCCCAGCTTCCGGCTGAGCCATACAGTGGCATTTCACTTTCCGAAATACTAAATGTCAATATTGAAAGTCCTCAGCGGACAAAAAAATAAAGTTGGTGTTCTCTACAAACAAGGTAAGATCTCGTGTTTGTAGAATTACCTTAAGCTGGATTGTAATTTATGTGAAGATATAATATTATAATTAGAACATCAATTATCTTAAAATTACATACTTTAAAAATATTACTTAGCTTTATTTGATTTTTTTCTTCAAATAAAATATTTATACAGCCAAAATACGTAAAACTAGCACACAAGCTCTAAACTAGCTTCAAAATGTGATGAAGTATTCAACTTATAAACATCCGGTTTTTAATACATTTGTTTTCTTCTACAAAAACAAAATAAAACTTTTTTTTTAATTATATATTAATGGTTATAAAACTATAACATGTCTTTTAAAAATTATTTATGAGCTAGCAAAACTTGGAATTAACTTTTACAATTTACTTTAGATAGGCTACAAGTTGTTTGGGTTTCTTCACTATCAGATAAAATTGTAAGATAACTTTTCGTTATTAGCAATTATTAAATATAAAATGAATATTATCGATTCAAATATTCTGTTAAATTTTCTCAAATATTGAATAATTATACTGTATTAATATTTATATATTTTTATTTGCTTTGGGTTTTACTATTCATCTGGGCTTAACGCATTTAATTAATAATAAGGTAGGGATGATCAAAATATAATGTAGAGGAAATGTATCCGCATTTACGTGAAGAAAGAGTGGTAAAATATTCAAGAAAGACCACACACATTCCTCTCGGTTGAGCTTCTAGCCTCGACATCCCGGTCACTGTCAAAATGGACAGACGATCGGGACGTTTAGTTCGTGTGCCCACCGAAGCGATTACTTTATATTCATTATATGTTCTCAATACAAAACTTCCCCCCCCCCCTCCGTGTCTTAGTATTTGTTCGGGCTATACCCATACATTAATTATTACGCTAGTGAATAAGGGATGTAGAAGGTTGAATATAAGAGACAATGTACAAGAATCTGCATCGAGGTTGAGTAGGAAACTATATACGAAAAATCAACCTCAGTGCACACGACCGGTATTGAAACCCGAGCTCCTCGTCACCGGTGATTCAGTCTAACATGCGGGTGACGCGTTAGAACATTCAATCCGATTGTAGCTTACATTTATTTATTAACATAACGACTTCATCAAGAAAAAGTCTAAAAATTAAGACCGTCACTGTCAGTGATACTCTTAACGAGATTAGATGTATACTGTCTTGGTAGCAGACCTACCTTGAGTTGATTTGTTTTCTCCATCAGCAGGGGCGGATCTAAAGATTAGTCTCTCTCGCGCTAGACATTGTGTGATTTATTGAACGGACCGCGCCGCTAGTGAGGAGTGGTATAAGGGTGGAGGGAAAGATTTCTTCCCTCTTTCTGTCGCATCGCGCGCTTAATTGCTTTGTCCTGATTAATTGCGTCACTGATTCGTTACTCGATGCCGAGGTGCATAAATTAACACCGCGTCGCTCATTCTCTTGTCTTGAACTCGCGGCCTTTTCCATACACTCGATAGCCGGGAAAATGATTCGGTGGCCGCCTAATGCGTCTCTCTCTCTTGTTAGACCAGACTGCTGATGACAGGGAGATTGGGGTTCGAATATCAGTCAGGTGTACTGAATATGTTTCTCCTAAATGGTTT
This sequence comes from Timema podura, assembly GCA_033556935.1. Classification (NCBI taxonomy): domain Eukaryota; kingdom Metazoa; phylum Arthropoda; class Insecta; order Phasmatodea; family Timematidae; genus Timema; species Timema podura. The sequence continues at coordinate 98,885,854 of JAVRXN010000009.1, read as the reverse complement.
CCCATCATACCTCCACGCATACGTGGGTACATTTACTTTAAATTCAACCTTCTTCATCCTTAACTCATCAGCGTAATTAGTACATATGCCTATAACCTTATCAGCTAATAAGACGTGATGTTAAAAAAAATAGCTCGAAGTTTTGGGGCACCTTGAGCATAACATAGTTAGTAGGAACACGTATTGGTGAGCACGTGGACTAAGCGTCAGGCTCATATAGTATTGTTTAGCTGGTGATGGGAAGGTTGGAGTTTGTATCCTGGCTTGATTTAGACCAACTAGTTCCTAGTTATATGTGTATCTTCCTGCGTGTGCATTTCCTCTTAATTATATTTACATGATTCTGACACCATGAATGTAATTGAACGTGGATAACCCGCATCGGTGGTCCCATGGACCAACGCATCACTCTCGCTTTAGATCGGATTGCTTGTGACGGGGAGAATGTGGTTCCAATCTCGGTCAGGTGTACGCTAATACTTTAGTTTTTCCCTCCAAATGGTTTCCTTCACTCCCGCCAAGCGAATGCTGGTCTATTTCCTCTTAATTCTACCATACTTATCACTATCCTAATAGTTCAAATATACGGATCGCGTGGATTAAAATAAAAACCCACACAATGTAATTGTGGTATATAAACGTTTACCAAGCTTATGACGGTGCTGCTGACATTTTCGCGTGTCGCTACAGTAATGGTTGTTCCATTTGGTCACCTATGCAGCCTTGCGTAGGTAGGCCTATTCACGAGTGCCAAGGGATGCTGTTGCAAACTGCTTAAAAAGCGAAAGCTGATTAGTATCAATTTTGAATGAAGTTGATTACGGATCATTGAATCGTTCGCCAGGGATGAGATGGGGTGAGGTTAGGGGAAGGGGGATCCCCAACCATTTTCCCGCTACGGGCTACGACATCATCGGCAGTTTGCGTCCGGAGGGATGGGATGGGTTTTGTTAGGCTGCATTGTGTCGATTCCGCCCGATACTCTTTATTGATTAGTCGGGAATTTACTAGAACTCCCGTACACCTTCCATCTTCTCTCTCACTAAAAACAAATCTCGCTCTCGCTTTTGTTATGTGTTTCGTTGGTTGTTTTGGCTCGGTGATTGTGCTCCAGTGGTTTGTTGTCTAATGAGCTAAACGTTTCCCTCTAGTTGTTTTTTGGTTGTTGCCTTATATTTACCGCATGGCCGGTAGTTGTACCAGAAGTTACGCTTTTTTTTTAATGTTACAGTAAACTTACTAGTGTTTTAAAAAATCAAGATATTTGCTGTTGCCCTTTATTATGATATTACAACTTATATTTGCGTCTTTGAACTATTTTAACGTGGTATGCATTTTAAAAATCAACGCTGAATGCAACACTTCGAGTGTGGTAAGTTGTATTGTTTAGTCATGAAGAGAATGTAATTCCAGTAATCAGTGCCCAAGTATAGAACACAACATGTTTTCATGCAAGTGAAATTGTTAAATTTAATTTCTTTCATTTTGTATTTTGGGGCTACTCTTCATATTTATGAAGCACCCCCACTCGCGTTGTGGCAGTCAAGGTGTAAGGAGGTGCATGAAGCACTCCCACTCGCGTTGTGGCAGTCAAGGTGTAAGGAGGTGCATGAAGCACTCCCACTCGCACTGTGGCAGTCAAGGTGTAAGGAGGTGCATGAAGCACTCCCACTCGCGTTGTGGCAGTCAAGGTGTAAGGAGGTGCATGAAGCACTCCCACTCGCGTTGTGGCAGTCAAGGTGTAAGGAGGTGCCTGAAGCCTCCCACTCGCACTGTGGCAGTCAAGGTGTAAGGAGGTGCATGAAGCATCCCCACTCGCGTTGTGGCAGTCAAGGTGTAAGGAGGTGCATGAAGCACTCCCACTCGCGTTGTGGCAGTCAAGATGTAAGGAGGTGCATGAAGCACCCCCACTCGCGTTGTGGCAGTCAAGGTGTAAGGAGGTGCATGAAGCACTCCACTCGCGTTGTGGCAGTCAAGGTGTAAGGAGGTGCATGAAGCACTCCCACTCGCGTTGTGGCAGTCAAGGTGTAAGGAGGTGCCTGAAGCCTCCCACTCGCACTGTGGCAGTCAAGGTGTAAGGAGGTGCATGAAGCACTCCCACTCGCATGTGGCAGTCAAGGTGTAAGGAGGTGCATGAAGCACTCCCACTCGCGTTGTGGCAGTCAAGGTGTAAGGAGGTGCCTGAAGCACTCCCACTCGCCTGTGGCAGTCAAGGTGTAAGGAGGTGCATGAAGCTCTCCCACTCGCATGTGGCAGTCAAGGTGTAAGGAGGTGCATGAAGCACTCCCACTCGCGTTGTGGCAGTCAAGGTGTAAGGAGGTGCTGAAGCTCTCCCACTCGCATGTGGCAGTCAAGGTGTAAGGAGGTGCATGAAGCACTCCCACTCGCACTGTGGCAGTCAAGGTGTAAGGAGGTGCCTGAAGCACTCCCACTCGCACTGTGGCAGTCAAGGTGTAAGGAGATGCATGAAGCACTCCCCCGGCGTTTAATCAGTCAATCAATACAGATGTGACCGAATCACTCCAACAGGCACACCAATTTAGTATTAGCATAACGATGTAAAAGCATTATTCTACATGGTCAATCAAATTGAGAATCTCAATAAATCTACTTATTAATAACCGTAATAATCATTTGATATTCATACTATTTCATTTGGCAACAATAACCTACTTTCAAGGTTGGTAGTAACATAAGACAATAATACCTATCTAACGCCCACAAATAAGTAATACACGTATATCGAAACCGACCAGGGCGTACATTTGAGCAAGTCAGGATCCGAACCCGAGACGTCCGATGAGATTACGTTGCGTGCCTTTACATGATTCAATAATGCATTTTAAAATATTTACTAGCATGATAGACTTATTGAAAACTTGGATTCTTGAGTGATAAAATATAAAAGTTAATACTTTCAACTAATTGAATATATGCTTATTTTCACTCGTATGGTAAATTGAAGTGTTTTTACCAAACACCAAGATTGGTCGGGGTAGATATTGTTATAAAACTCATATTAAATACCTTATCTCGAGAGGTTTTATTAACATGATAATTAATTTTGAAAGTCAATTTACTTTTGTTTGAATACTGACGACGTGTCCTAAATGCTCTTTAGTCATCAACACACTCAGCCTAGTTTAACTTAAGTCTACATTGACTTATTTTTTAAATATTGTGTTGTGACAACTTGCTTCGGTTCAAATGATTGTTCTCTCACAGTGGGTCGACTTGTGGAATTTGTCTAAATTCAGGTACAGGTAAAATGTCTTCTCTAGAACCTTTGAATTAATCAACGTCCTTATTCCAATCAGCAGCTTTCATAGAGGAATCCAACAGTTCTCAGGATTGTGCTATATTTCTTGAAACTACTGTTTTAATTTTGTTTTGTTGGGAATTATCTTTTATTTATTTAGGCTGATCTGTCACCGGGAATCCAGTCCAACACGAGATTGACGCTTAAGACCATGCGACCATCGATGTGGGTAGTTTTTGTTATATAAGTCAATATAAGTTCTAGCGAATGCTCTATGCTACAATAAATGCAACGCTTTAGTAATATAATTCATGATAGTGAGCTTATTTAGTTGAAGTCAAGGTTACGCAACACACATTCTTTCCCCATTTTCCCCTAGGAACAATTTGTGACGCCCAGAAGTGCGTTCCTATTGCCAAGGAGTTGTAGTTAATAAATACTTAGCTAGATTTACTATTTTATTCAACTTTTCATTTGCCAACTTTGTTTCTGTTCATGTTTTTTATACTGATATAAAGTCAAAATGATTATTGTGTATATCTGTAATAACACATAAGACATTAATGAGATAACAAAATCAATATCTACCGTTACAATAGTTTTAATAGATACGGATATTTGCTTATTAAATCGCTGTTATAACAAAAGCGTTATGAATGACTTAGTCTATGGTTTAAAGATAAAGAGGAATTTACTCGTATTAACTTAAGAAAAAGAATGAAAAATCATTCTCGTCTCACCAGGCCGAACTTTCTGTCAACTGCAGTTTCATGCATTGCGAGTCTAACGTGTGAGACCGCTGTGCCACCGTTGTGTATACTATTTTACTAAGTTAATTTCAAGTCTTTAATTATATAACACATCATTAGTATTGTTTTATTTTTTGTTTTAGGTATGAGTATATATAAATGTCTCCAAGCTAATCCGCGCGGGGTATAATTAATAATAACGTGATACCACTCGTGTTATTTTAGTCCCCATAGGCTATTAATTATTAGACCGTTAACTGGAACAGAAATAGCAAAAAATCGATAATATTAATTTCCCTCTCGTTTCGTTGCTTCGGTGGGACCGTTTTGGCGAGTCACGTAATTTAACAGTTTTTTTTTTCTTTTTCCTTCTAATTTTAGTTCACGTTCTACAAGCCAGACTTCTATTTCAACATCGTGTTAGGGGGAGTAAAAGTGATGGTAATTAGAGTTCTCCTTTTGTTCGACACGATAAGGTTGATTCGCCCTTATGATATTTCGATTCTAATGGTCGAATAAGTTAACATGACTTTTTTTTCTTTCCGAAATATATAAATTAGATATGTTCTTGATAAATAAATATGTGTATTCTTATGTTTGTATAACTTGCTATAATTTCATAATTCATTAGCTGTAACTTAAATTTATAATTGTGTGTACTTGGAAGTTAGAACCTAGTGTTTTAAAAACAACTTAAATAAGTTCAGTTCCATACCTGCAAGATGGTGTAAAATATAGCTTCACCATCATCTCTATATTTTCCTAGAATATATTAGTTTATTTAAAATATTCAGATTAATAAGATGATAAGCATACACAATGTTCGTTTTAAAAATCCACATGATTAAATCAACTTTCAAAAACCGTGGAAACACAGTTGCTCACTTTTTTCAAAATTGGGATAGTTATTTTTTACGTAATTTATCTAACTAATCTTCTTGGTATAGTATTTTCTGTGTAATTCTGATCATACACCCTAAACAGACTCTCCCTGGGATAATAGAAAGCTTGACTTGACGAATGCCAATGCACTTGATCCAGTTTATAAAAAAAACCTTTTTTTTATAAATACCTAGTACCGTTGGGACGTTTAGTTATTAGCTTGTGGGGGTAAGGGGAGAAGGGAGGGATATAATCTCCTGGAGGTTTCATAGAAGCTTTCATGAAACTGTGGAGAAGGGGGGAAGGGGCGTGGGCCTGCATCGTCATCTCGCCACCGGACACAACGTAATAAATAATTAAAAAAGGAAGTTGTGTCTGCGTGCATGCGCGCCTGCGGGATTGTTTGTGCATAAATCGGGTTGCGCGGGTTAACGGGTAGAGAGAGTGAGGGGTTTGGGGGTGTAGATGTGGTGTAGTACGGCCGTGGGACTGTCAGGCATTTGGCTAGCGCCATGAAATCAATAACCCTCCACTTCTCCACATATCCAATTCTACCACAGCGGAGAGAAGGAGAAACTAGATAGACTGGGTACACAGAGAAAAGGCAAGAATATATATATTTTTTATTTTTAATCTGATAAAATAAGGAGAGGCAGAATAAGTTTGAAAAAACTAGGGTGATAAAGCAGAGACTATAAAATAATGAAATAAGGGTGGGAATAGTTAAGGGTTTACTGACTAATAAAATTGGGAACTTATTTTATAATTAGTGTTCATTCATATATCGGGAGAGGAGAGGGGGTGATTCTATCATTATCGTCACTAAACTTTAAAAAGAAGCTGCGCTACTCGGATGGAAAAATAACTTCGCAGTTTTCATCCGCGGAACTATTCTTCTACCAATAGACCTACGTATCAGGGATGACCTGTCTCGTATAAGTATTTTTTAGCACCGTCTTTTACTATCTGTTCAGGCTACACACATTTGTACTAATCACGCTAATGAGCTAGGGATGGGAAAGGTTGAATTTAGAGGAAGTGTACCCGCATTGGGTGGAGGGAATAGGGAACATATTTTTTTGGGAAAACCACTCTCAATACACCCGACCGGGATTCGAATTCCGATCTCTCTGTCGGTGGCAATCTAGTCCAACACGAGAGTGACGCCTTAGACCATACAGCCACTGAATCGGATGTATAAAAAAATTAATGTGACTACTAACATTTATAATCATAGAGAGATGTAACCACAAAATAACACTCCAAATATAATCGAGATCAAACCCCCACCTTCTGGTTCAGTCATATGTGCCTTTACAACTGAGCTCTTTTAATAATAACCGCACTAACAGATGTTCTACTGACAGGTTTAAAAAGGTGGAGTTTCGTTCCAAGAAAAGATATAATTATACGTGGTTGGTTTTTTTTTTGTATATTATTTACTCACGGGTTGGCCGAGTTGGACTAGAAATGTATCTTTCATGCTGGTGAATACGAGTATATTTATTCAAAATTCAACCAGTTTATTTTTTAGTCTAACTTACACTTATATGGGTTTACCCTTTAACATTGATAAATTAACGGCCGGGGACTGGATGTTGTGCCTGTCTTAGTCTTAAGATAGATTATAAGACATATGAGGCTACAACAGGCCTAGCAAGCCAGTGGTGAATAATATATGGCAGTGTGTAGCCTATTAAGAATTTTTTTCCTTAGTAGTTTTCTACTCTCCCTTCACGCAAATCCCAGTAAATTTACTCTAGTAGTGTAGCTAATATATATGCGATTTGCATGAGAGTAAGATGTGGTTGGAAAAAGGGAAAGGGGGAGGTCGTTCACTTATTTCCCTCGTCTCATAACGCGTATGAAACGTATTTGCATCTTGAAGCAGAGATTGTATTTTTGTTTACGTGAACTTATTTGAAAGTTGTGTTTTTAACTTTTCACTACGCTGCGTATAATGGGCGGGAGGGGTCTACGTTCAGGATAATCTTGTTAGCACTTGGCTAGCTTTACTCCAACTTTTTGGTGAGCAAGAATGTTGTTAAGCTTCCGTTGAAGTTGATAGGATCATCCTACTCAGTAGGTTTCTTAGATATTCTTGTGCCAAATGTCATATTTTTAACAGTTTTTTCCTGATATTAGCCTCGTTACTCTTAACTTTTAAACGCTAAATAAGTTATGTAAATATATGTCTCGGCCATGGTGTACAACGTTAATGTGTTGTGCTTCATATTATGATAATTACCTCTTAAAGATGTTTGTTCGAATCCTGTCAGGGTCGCGGATAAAGGTGTCAGTCTTGTCTGATTTGACGAGGACGTAAGGGTTTAATTCCAAATCTCGGCTGGAGTGTGTTGGGTTGTTTTTTTCCATGGAAGATTTTCCAGCCTCTCTTCACTCTAATTTGGAAACAATCAATTAAAAAAATATATTTACGACAGGATGATTTTAAGAATCTCTCAAGGAACTTAAAAATGATTTTTAACTCGTAACACCCTAGTTAACACCCACATTTTAATTTGGCACATAGCTAAGTTTTATTTGATTAAGTGAAGATTACTGAATTGATTTGGAAACGTTGTTGTTTGTTATTATTAGATTAATTTGTTTTATATAAACCAGAATCATCTCTAAACATGTTTTCAATCAGTACGTCGGATCAATATGTGTTTGTAGAAATTCTAACTCATTCATAATCGTTTTTAGTTCGTTTTCTGTATGACATTTCCAAATCCAGTTTAGCTGTGGTATTCTTTGTTTTCTATTGTTTACCATTCTTAAACTTCAGCGTAATATATATATATATATGAGGTTCTGAGCATGGTATAACTCTATTGTATTTAAAATTATTAAAAGCTTTTACATGTAGTCGTGATAGAACTCACTCGTTTCAAATGTGGTGTGTGCTCATTGATTTTCTTTCGAAGGCACGTTCTGCTAGACTTTTTTTTTGTCGTGATTACATTTCTGCTCTCTCTTGCGTGTATTGTTGTGTATGCCCTAGGTTTGATGTGCATGCTGTGTATTTTGTATTCTACTCGGCGAATAACTGTGGCTGGTCGGGCGCAAATTTGGCAGCCATAGTCCGACATACCTCTTGAATACAAATATTTGGCCACGGAGAGGGGAGGGGGATAAAAAATAGATATTCATACTAGAAATAATAGTCGATCGTCATGCCCCATTGAAAAGAAATGGCTGACCCAAAAGAAAGAAAATTGATAAATCTGTTTTTCCTCAAACATAATGATCAGCAGGGACCTACTCTGACATAGGAGACTGCCGTTTAGTTCCTGCCTGTTGCACAAATATTATTTATTTTATCTGATTGTTTTCCATCCTACCAACAGCTGTATTCGTGCCACTAAATAGACATGAGTGTTTAGATGTGAGAACTGTAAGAAATATAGCTTTATAATCTGATTCGTAGCACTCCTCGAACAGTCGAATAGCTAATAGAGGTATCCCTTGCGAACCGGATTGAGGGTCAAACCCTGACCTCCCGAGTAGGAATTATGTTAGTTTTTAAATTTTTCATTTGCCCAATAGGCTCAAACTATAGTTTTGTTCAAATGCTTCAAAATCACACCCCACTACAGCTTTTAACGCTAAAGAACATGGCTGCAATTAGTGTATAGGAAACTCATCCTTATAAGTCTAATAGGAGAGAACATACTTAATTTTTACCAAATTCTACCCATAACACTATTTTTTTAAAGGAAGACACGTATGTTTTGCTTTTCATAGCAGGGCTTTTCGAACAATATTACGTCTTTCATCCATCACATTGGATTGCTATCGTTAGAAAGTAGGTAACCTTTTTTTGGTTCGATGGAAAAAAGCAACGCTTTACAATTAAGTATATTTGAAAGACGAAGCTTGGGGAATGAATGATTATAGTTACGGAAATCAGCCATAACTGAATCATATTCGAAAAATTGACGCTGATTTTCGTAATTATAATCATTCATCCCCAAAGCTTCGCCTTTCATATATACTTAATTGCATAGCGTTGCTTTCTCCAATCTTGTTTCGCTTGGAATCTACAGGGTGGCGCTGAAACATTCAGACTATTAGTAGCTTGAAAATTAACACTTTAATTGAAAAGTAAATATTCACTAGCCAAATAAAAGCAAACTACATACTACATTTTTTCACTTTTTGAAGATAATGTCACTCATATGAGCTCCACTGGATGTCAGGGAAAACTCATTACGTTGCCCATCACTTTCCTCAGTATGGATCGTCTAATTCTCTCCGCCCCCCTGTATAATGTACTTATACTACTGGCAAAATAAAGCCACAGTTGAGTCACCATCAATGATAGCTCTTATTAGCTGATGATATCACATATCCATCACAGACTCTACCTTAAAATATGAGTGAAGAAGGACCCTGTGCACAGGACGATTCCTGGATATCTCAGTGGTAGAGCATTGGCGCGCTGAGTCAAATGTCTCGGATTCATTTCCCGTGTCCAGATTTAATTTTTCATTTTGGTCTAATTTATTTTTTAGATTTAACGGCTTCATATTTAGTTCTCTAAAGTTACAGGCACGACAACACCCACAGTTAAATGTGGGGTGTTTCGACCCAACCATTGGGTATACTATATGGAAATGTTTTCCTTCATGGGGACCTAATATATATTGCCAATTCAGAAAATGCAAGATAACCGCAGAGCTGAAAGCTTTTCACTGCTTTTCTCTCTACAAGTGATTTCATATTTTTTTAAAATCGATTGGCTTTCCATTGTGTGTGTTAATGCACGGGCATACACGCATTTTGTTTTCTTTCCGTTTTGCGCTGATGTTGCGGTGCGAACTAATTAACATAAATGAATATTCATGAGGTGGCTTTTAATTATTTTTTGTTCTTCCTTTTACTTGTTTTATTTGCCAAATCTCTCTAACATTTCCATGTGTGTAGGTAGATTGATTATTAGTGAGGCTGCTAAAGTAACATTCCAACAAACTCCCAACCTTCAAGGCCGCCATCTTGAATTAACACGTAGTTACTTAAATAATAAGCGTAGCATCGATTTTCGCTGCCTTTAAAATGGCATACATCTTCACTTAAATATGACCTGCTTTCACACTGGACGAATTGCAATGGATTATATTTTAATGTTATAATTTTTTTAGCGCCGCCTCTTACTACCCGTTTAGGTTATACGCCATGTACTAATTACGTTAATGGTTTAAGGGATTAGAAAGGCTCTATTAAGAGGAAGTGTACACGCATTTCCGTTTAGGTAGTGTGGAAAACCATTTTGGAAAAACCACCCTCAGTGCACCTGACCGAGATTCAAATATCTATCTCCCCGTCATCGGCAGTCTTGTCTACTGCGAGAGTAACGCCTTAGACCACGTGGACACCCAAGTGAGTGTCATCATTTTATCTACTATGAGCTTGAATAGTTAAAATGAGAATTTTAATTTGAATCAGAACACATCAAAGGGTCCATTTATACAGGGTGATTCAAAAATATCCATACTTAGGTACAACTGATTTATTGACTATAGTGTTACATAATGTGCTTGACGTGTTCACCATCCTGGACAATGTACAAGTCATTTCGGTTTGTCCATTCCCTTTGAACATTTTTAAGCACATCCGGTGTTATTTGTGAGCATGAAACCAAGCAAACCACATTATACATTATTTTATATGTATGAATTCTTTTGAATCTTCTTGGACAATACGCAAGCATCTTAAACATGTTACCTATCGCTGCAATTATATTCTAACTAATACACATATTTTGATTGCTATACAGCTGGTGTGATAATATAGTATTTTAACTCTCTTGATGGTGGATAAAGACACCGGTAAACTGTTTTTAATATTCATTTTCTTACATTATTACCACTATTAGTCAATGTCATATAACAAATAAAAAACTATTTAAAACCGTGATAGTCTTCTCAGTAGAAAGGAATATGTTGTTAACTATGTTTAAATAAAATAGTTTTCTATTTACAATTAAATTGAACCAAATGTAAACTCGAGCTTGAGTATGGATAAATGTACATTATAAAGATGGCGATAAACACTAACAAAATTCTTTCCTCCTTTGACATCCAAATATTATTCACCCTAACAAAATCATAATCCACACCTCACCAGGAATTTTTTCCTAACACGTGTGTAAATTTTCTTACAGCTTATTTAACCGATTTAACTCCTAATTTTCCATTAAATCATACAAAGAGCCTAAGTGTCTACGAATGAAAAGTGTAACTCTAAAAGCAAAATCAGTCTAAAACCTGAATCACACATTCACCGAAAATAGAAAGCAGAATCTGCTTGACTGGTACAGCAATTTACACGCTGGCATAACCGAACATTCAGCTATCATGTTTTGTAACGCAAACTTAGTGGTTAAACCTATAGTTTAGAAATATTGTCATTTTGAATGTTTTCAATAATAATGCTTTGTCGTGACATAAAATACATTGATACACGAGTCTTCACCTAATGAGCCAATACACATCACCTCATAACAGTCAACGAAGCTGTCTGATTATTTCTCTCTCTTTTTGAGTCTGTTGGCTTTGCAAACTAGTTTGAGTCTTACAAGCATAAGATCTCAAGTGGAGACTACCAAGGTGAAACTAGTTGAACTAAAGCAAATCGGCTCTCGCTGACGGGGTTGAAATCTTATTATTGCTTTAGAGCTCTTAGGGTGAATACATTTCTATTCTGTGCTTTTTTAAGAACGTGTGAATATACAATAACGTTTCAAATTTGATTGATGCTTCTGCCAATCAGGTGCGCAGCTAGGGCGACAGCCGAAAGGTAAGTCCGTGATCTAGGCGATTCTCTTGAAATCTTAACTACTTGCAAAATTTATAAATTAAAAAGCATAAAATCCTGTATACAATCCATAAAAAAAACACTTATACATAACACACAACTTGATTACAAAGCATTGTTGTTCCGTTTAATTGAATATTCTCTTCTACAAACTGCAATTTCATTTCGTCAATATTTGAGATTGGTAATCGAAAACCATTGTAAACAAAATGAAGTCCATTGAATATTTGTTTTTGTTGTTGGTGGTTTTGTTTTTGAGGGTTCTCTTGAAGATTTAATTAAAAATATATATTGATTTATACTATTTTCTTTATATATGCCTTGTTCGACACGCTATCTTTAAAATTTGTGCTCGTGCTAGTGTTTGATAACACATGTTTTGTTTATTTATTTTGTTTTAAAAGCACCTGACGCAAGTGGTGTCATAAGAATTGCCATGCACTTGTAAAACCGAGAGAACTGGGAAAATACAGAAACAAATTTTTTGTCTGAAAAATAAAAAAAACAGGGAAATCACAGGGATTTAAAAAAAATTATTGTGAATCCAGGGCGTTTAACTGGAAACTTTATCTAACAGTCATAGAAGTTGCATCATTCATGGAGTAAAAAGAGAATTATAGATAACTAATAACTCTGATTTGAACACACATCCTATCTGTTTCATACCTACTTAAACATTGGCTTGCGTAGTGACCTCGCATCTTTCCCCCATCAAGGTCAAATAATCCGTTTACATGACCTCCAACAAAGCAATTATATATTTAAATAAATGGTACGGAGCACCGCACAGACTTTCTCTCTCTTTCTATAAACTCGTAAGATTTCTGAACAGAATAATGTACATTGTATCATCACCACTCCACATAAGAACACGCATAAAATAATATACAATGATATAGAATCAATGAGAAAAGAGGCGCATCTTTGTCCACCTTAGAACATTTCAAACAGTTTAATGTCTTCCACAAGGGTCAACACTTCGTATTAAAATTTCGATTCTGGTTAAAGTTTTAACATTATATAAGGTGTTGCAGATCTTCAAGTCATCGCATTGATATTTAATTATTCATTTATACATTTTGACCAATAAAAAATGTAAATATTGACTATTGAGTCTAAAATGGAGATAAATCATTGCTATGCAAACATTTCTCCTAAGAGATTTAAAGAAAAATAACATACTTTTTATATACTTATATTTAATTACTCTATGGCATTGGAGAATTATTGCGTTAAGACTTAAGTAGTATATGTTTACAACTAAAGTTCACAAAATTGTATTAATATATTTGCAAATATCTCAGAAACTGCTGCTTTTATAAAAATATATGTCAAATAAAAGTTTTTTATTTCTAATAGTCCTACAATTTTGCAATGATAAGTTGTTTAGTTTCTCCAATAGTTGTGGAGATATGGAAATTAACGCTTCTGTAAAGTACCCTAAAAATCATTTTCATAGAAAAATGAAAATAGCCAGTTTATTTATAATCTTAATCAACGCCTAGATACGAATTTTAATCTAAATCGTTTGAGCAGATTTTGAGAAAACCAAATTTTTCTCTTTTCGCCCTTCAGTAAACTACCCTTAATTTTAAGTTTTTATAGACACACAGACAGACGGCATTGCAAACACTATTTTTTAGGGTTCGGGGGTCATGAGACGTCGACATCCATCAACATTTCAGGTTAGTTTTTTTTTACGGTCGCAATACTTAAACTTTAATGTCCAAAAAGTTAAAAAAATTCATATAATTGCGTATAGATCGAAAGTTATTGATTTTATAAAAATATGTTTCGGATAAAATATCTGTATTATAAATATATATACATATTTGTAATGCTAAGTAATTTCATATCTCAAATAGTTTCGGAGCTATTTAAAAAAATGTTAATTGACGCATCAGACCGGAGCCCTTAAAGCCATTTTGCCGAAATATTGAGGGTAGCCATTTTGTTTGGAATATTTATTAATGTATATAAATGAAATTTAATCAAAATCGTTAAAGCCGATTTTGAGAAAATCGACTTTTTCTCTTATTGCCCTTCAGTAAACTACCCTTAATTTTAAGTTTTAATAGACACACAGACATACGGCATTGCAAAGACTATTTTTTAGGGTTCGGGGGGTCATGAGACGTCGAAATCCATCAACATTTCAGGTTAGTTTTTTTTACGATCGCAATACTTAAGCTTTAATGTCCAAAAAGCTAAAAATATATATATAATTGCGTATAGATTGAAAATTATTGATTTTATAAAAATATGTTTCGAATAAAATATTTGTATTATAAATATATATACATATTTGTAATGCTAAGTAATTTCATATCTCAAATAGTTTCGGAGCTATTATAAAAAATGTTAATTTACGCATCAGACCGGAGCCCTTAAAGCGATTTTTCCGAAATACTGAGAGTAGCCATTTTGTTTGGAATATTTATTAATGTTCTTAAATGAAATTTAATCAAAATCGTTAGAGCCGATTTTGAGAAAATCAACTTTTTCTCTTTTTCCCTTCAGTAAACTACCCTTAATTTTAGGGTAGATATCCAATTCCAAAAACCCCTCGGGGCAACCCTATGAAAACCCTAGATATCAAGTTTCAGCTCAATCGGTAAAATAGTTTAGGCTCTAGTTGGAGGTACAGACAGACAGATAGACAGACAGACAGACAGACAGACAGACGGAAATTCAAAAACCACTTTTTCGGATTCAGGAAGTCATGAAACGTCAAAATTCATCAAAATCTCGAGTTCGATTTTTTTGACGATCACAATACTTTCTCTACCTGTAAGATAGAGAGAAAGTAAAAAAAAGTAAATTTTATTTTCCTGTACTACTTTTTAAAGCGTCCTAGAAATTAAAACTACTTATGGAAAAGACAGAAAATGTGTCAAGAAACCGGTGGAAATCCTGTGTCATTGGCACCTTAGATCACTCGCACCTCAATCTTACCTTGACGGGATATACTATGGCCTTATCTAATAATCTGTGCCATCGTGGAAACTTGCACGGTAAGCCTAGCATGTTTGGTCTCATTTGGGTGTAGCTTATAGCAATACCGGGGGTATGCGAAGACATTTTAGGGAAACTGAAGTGCACTTTAATTAAAAGTTTTCGTGAAATGTGATGCATATTTACTTAATGGATGTATGTATTATACATCCATGGAGACTTTCGGAATACACACTGAATATCTATTATGGAGATGCAAACAATTTTTAGAAGCTACCGTAATAACGTTGTTAACACAAAAATATATAACAAAATGTCCTGTCAAGTTACGAACTCCAATGGCAACTCAAGTATTTACAGCCACTGGCCGTTCGTCCTAGTTTACGGCGTGATGCACACCGGGTTAGTTATTACATTTTCTAATTAAAACGCTGCATTATGACTGATGGTGGCACACATCTGCTTAAAATTTACTACATAGTTGTTTCGTTTTAGTGAATTAACAACAACGACCTAAGGGGAAAAGGAGCAGACTCACCAAATGGCCACTTACGTTTTAATGTAGCTACTTTATATAGGTTTATTCTACTAAACATTAACGTGTGTAAAAGTAATTTATGGGGAAAACTCTACCAGGCTTCACATTAGTGTGGCTTTATAAATGTTTCATAAAACGCGTATATTTCCATACTTGATTGTACCATCCTCTTATTTATAAATATTGACTGTAGATGCACAGTGCAAAACAACGATAAATTAAATTTCTAGTCACCCTTTTCCTTTTGAAAACTGACACTAATCGCCATTCTAGAAAAATGTTAACTCAAACAAATATCTAAATTGAAATCAACTTTTTTTAAAGTGTAACTAACTATACATTTTATTATGTTGTTATAATAATATGTTAATTAATGTAATGATGCAGTCCTTCCTTGCTTTTTGCCTATCGTTCTTTTAATTTCAGTCCAAACCAAGCAGGTGCAACAGTTTGTTTCGTGTCCGTCTCCGTTTCGATGGAAACGAGGGTTCCTGGGTTGGTTTCTAACCCATCGTATCGACGAAAGAGAATGCTAGGCTACCACGCACCCGGAAAACCGTGAAC
The DNA here is from genome assembly GCA_033556935.1 of Timema podura. Lineage (NCBI taxonomy): Eukaryota > Metazoa > Arthropoda > Insecta > Phasmatodea > Timematidae > Timema > Timema podura. The sequence goes on along the minus strand of JAVRXN010000009.1, from coordinate 98,870,085 downwards.
ACACAGGGAACCTTCTATATCTGGACAAATCCCGGAAATTTTACAAATATATTAAATATTTCTGGAAAATGTGTGAATTTCATTTTTCTGCACGCTTTGAATAGTAATACATAAGTAAGCCTTTGCATAGAAGAAAAATCGAACTGAAGAACTAGGCTTGCCGATGTTAACACAGTTCTTATATTTCCCCTCCTCCTTTTCTGGGTTGTATAACTACCGCATATCTCCCCCTAGCCCCATGAATGTCAAATCATCATATTCTAAGCACAACTTCACACAAATCATTTTTATAAAAAATTAATCTAATTTCCTTAAACTTCTTTGTAAAGTTTCTGTAAAATGTGAACAACATATGGGATGTTGATATTAAGCGAATAGTGCAACCCTGAAATTATTCAGTGCATTTGTGTAATCGATTTGAGCTCATAGCTGCTACATTAATTGGCCCTTCCCTGTATCCGATTGATTAGAATGATAGAATCCTAGCCTAGGTCCAGGTTCAGTCTCAGGTGGATTCTGAACAAATTTGGTATTTATATGGGAATGGGTTGGTTATCAGATATTACAATTCCTGGAACTAAAATGAGGTGCTTAGAGATACACTTTTAATATCCATCTCATTATTAGGTATTATTTTTAAAGTTTATAATTTCTCAAAAGTCTGAACTACACACATACAAAATGTTAATGGCTATTAATTCGGGTCAAGGGCTATGTTGAGGAACCGACAATAATAATTTCATTTCTGAATACAGCGAACTTATTGGATGCCATTACCCGTTGCGAAAAGTCAGCGCATTCATAAAAAAATATATTTTGAGTGTGCCAATATGGACTCTGTCATTAGTACTTCATTCGTTTAACCCGGTGGGTGTGTTTGTCTTCCTGAGACACCGAACCATCGTGCTGTCCTGGTCGCTCTACAGTTCGGGACTAATATAATACCCGGGTGCTCTATTAATTTAGTTTTGTTTACTGTACGCTCCTCCGTCGGGTGGCTTGACTAGTGTCGACATCTGTTGGGAATGTAATGTACTGTCTGCACGACTGAATAAGCGAAGAAGGGGGAATCTTGTACTCTTCTCGGGGATTAAATACGACCTCTTTATTTGCGCTCGGGACCTAGTGATTATATGAAACTCCAGGTTATATACACAACACTAGACAACCACTTACGAGTCCAAACTCTGAGTTGAAACCTTATATTGGGGTTTTAACATTATTATAAACCATATAGGAAAGACAACATAGCCTATGAAATAATGTGAAATTATATAGCTTATTTCCAATTATATACTGAAAATTGAAAAATTACACCTGGACACGTGAATCGAACCCGGGATATAATAGCTTTAGCTATTTGATTATTATTTTCAATTTCCAATCCTCATTACATACACAAACACACATTTCAAATATATATATATATATATATATATATATATAATATATATATAAAGCCTGGGTCTTTTTTCGAAAGCAGGATCTGAATCTAATCATCCACCAGGTCAAAGTTATCAGCCTAAATTCAAATACGAAGCAGAAAAAAAAATTTGGTGAACAACCAATTCTTTATTCTTCTTTCATTTATTGTTATAAAACTTGACCTATGACAGGTAAAAACAAAATTACCACGAACCTACGAATATCGTATACAACTTGCAAAATCGCTTTATCCTCCCCTTTATTTGTTAGCGATCTATTTTATGAGTGTTCAAGCGAGCTCTATTGTGGTTTCAAATATTTTTGTTGTTAGAAAACCATTTGTAGTTTCTTGATGAACAAACTTTTGTTCTAAAAGTAAACATTGTTGGGGACATTCCTTAACATTTTATTGCTATTAAAACATATTTCAGGTATTTATTGAGGTTTTACTAATGAATCTTTATAAGTTCATTAAATATTGTAGTGTTTTTTTTAGATATAAATAAAATATTAGTGAAGGTCCCAAACAATGTTTATTTTATAGTATAGTTTATTAATCAAGAAAGTTTAAGTGGCTTCTCCCTAAAAAAAAAAAAAATTCAAACTATAGAGTATAGGGCTGTCTGACTGGATAGTTGAGCGTTTCATGAACATTTACAATCCTAGATAATATAAAATGGTGTTGTCTTGAAACAGAATGGCGGTGGCTCGATCTAATATTCCAGTGCAGTTGTTTGTTTTTGCTCCCCCAAGTACTCGGTTAGCTAACGTTTCCCTAAACCGACTGTACTGCACGAACATTTCAACCCTTTTGTGTCGCCCCGCGCGTCTCTATCCCCCCTGCCCGCATGAGGACCTCTGTGGAGTGTGGACCGTGGTGATGGGTATTATTGCTGTTAAATGCGGGCTGCCTAATTACTCGGAAATATTGCGTTCCGAACGCGGCGTCGGTAATTGTCAAACTAGTAATCCTGATTCTCCCTTTCTCCTCCTATTTCTGACTCTTCCAAATGTAGGCCTATTTATTTTCTTCTCTTTCTTAATTTATTTCGTTCCTTCCTCCCTTTTGTTAATTATTTCGTTCCTGCTTCCCTACTTATTAATTTAATTAGTTCTTTTCTTCAATTTTACTTTTTTTCTTGTTCTTTCCTCTCGGTTACTTAATTTATTTCGTCTTTCCTCCCCTTTATTAATTTATTTCGCTTTTCCTCCCTTTTAATTAATTCAGTTCGTTCTTTCCTCCCTTTTACTTAATGTATTTCGTCCTTTCCTCCCTTTTACTTAATGATTTCGTCCTTTCCTCCCTTTTAATTAATTTATTTCGTTCGTTCCTCCCTTTTACTTAATTTATTTTGTTCTTTCCTACCTTTTACTTAATTTATTGCGTTCCTTCTTTCACTTTTCTTAATTAATGTCACTATTTCTCTTTCTAAACTTAGGCCTATTTCGTTCTTTCATTCTTGTTTTTTCTCATTTATTTTGTTCTTTCCTCCGTCTTTCTAAATTTGTTTTTCTTTCTTCCCCTTTTCTTAATTTTTGTGTTCTTTCATCCCCTTTACTAAATTATTTTATTTAGTTCTTTCCTTTCATTTTCTTAATTTCTTTCGGGGTGACCTGGTGGTCTAGGGGTAAGGTGTCAGACTTCTGTGCTGGGGTCCGGGGTTCAATCCTCGGTTCCGGCACAGATTTATCTGATTGCCGAACCCTTCCTTCACCTCTGACAAGACGTGTATTAATCACAACTTGTGAATGTGAGGAATGCCAGGCCTCCACCGTGGTTCGGATCCCACGTTAAACTGTAGGTCCTCCATTTCATCTCACAATCACCCTACCATTTCACATTAGCGTAAGTGCGTAAACCCGAACGGGTAGTAAGACGCGGTGCTAATAATAATAATAATAAAATAATAATAATAATAATAATAATAATAATAATAATAATAATAATAATAATTTCTTTCGGTCCTTCCTATTTCTTAATTTCTTTAGATTTCCGTCTTTATTTTTGTAACCTTATTTTTCTACTTTAATAGCAACTTTTACAACCATCAATAATTTTTCCTATTAACTACTTGCATCTTATTTAGTTTTTTTTGACACTATCTTATTTACTAGATTTGTTTTTATGCAATATATTATCCTCCTTAGTTATCGACCTTGTTTTATATTGTGTTCCTTTTCTAGGTTAATTTTAGTAAAACCCACCTCGATGGCTGCATGGTCTAATCCACTACTCTCGCAGTAGACTAGACTGACATTGACGGGGAGATCGAGGTTCGAATCTTGTTGGGTGTGCTGGGGGGGGGGTGTTCCAAAATGGATTTCCACTTTCCTCCACGCAAATGCGGGTGCACTTAATCTAAATATAACCTTCCTAATTCTTAAGACCATTAGCATAATAAGTACATAAGCGTATAGCCCGATCAGGTAGTTAAGACACAGTGCTAGGAAAGAATTATAGTCGATTGTATTTTTAATTTTTTTTGCCTATCTCGTTTTTCCCCACATTAAAAATATATGGTACTCACCTTTTATCCCCTATATATGTGTTATTTCTTAGTTTTTGCCCTGCCCGTTTTTCTCTATTCCCTCTTCCCATCGTTACAAACATTCTCGAATTTAGAAATAAATTACAACCGCACAAGCACAATGTGCGAGTGAAATGTATTGTAGTTAAAAACGTAATAACGTTTTATATGTGATTGGTTTAACTGCATTGCTGTTCAGTACGACCTCGCCTAATGGTGGCGGACTGTGTGGTTCACAGTAGAACACACTCCCCTCAACGTGCATGTTCACAACTGTAATATTATGACAGTAAAAATAACTTGTTTCTATATAGGAATTTTCAAATTATTTATTGTTTATTTCAGCTATTTATTAGGTAAATTAACAGTCATAAGTTAAGCAAATAATACTTTGGCTCTACGTAATTAGTCATTACAACTACATTTAATTAATTAACCCATTAATTTACTTAACTTGATAAGATTAATTTTTCCGTAACCATACATTCACTTTTGTATTCTCTTCTTCCTCCTTTATTTTCTTATTTCGCCTTCTTATATTTCCTTTCCACCATAGTTTCTTATTTTAATCTCTCTCCTTCTATTAATCTACTCTATTTCCTATTCAAAGGAGGTTGGTTTCATTATTTGTATGCTGTCTCCAAGGTCAAGGTGGTACGAGCATAATAAAAACAACTTAACTCGTCGTTGGGAAGAACATAAAATATTAATGTCTTCCTAAATGGATTTAGGGCCAGTTTCATAGTCAGATTTATTACGCCTCAAGTGCGGATTTATACTAATACTGAACGACATCCACTAGACGATAGTGGAATGGGTTGGTTTCATATGCTAAACTGGCCCATTCTATTTTAGGTGGATGACTCTTCCATTTAGTTAGTACCGCACTTGAGGCGCACTAAATCTGACTATGATATGAATACGTCACTAACTTTAATCGAGAACAACAAGGACTTTTCTGTGCATTATGAAGGGTGGACATTAGTCTTCTTATCAGTGTTTAATTACTCTTTAAAAAAATAATATTATACTTATCACTGGTTCGCTACTTACACTTATTTAAGCAAATGGGATGATAAAAGTTAAGTTTAAGGAAATGCAGAAAGAGGATGAGAAATTTATAGTTGATAGACCACGTGGAAACCACTCCCAGTACACCCGTCTGGGATTCGAACTTGAGTCGTAGGTAAGCATGCCATTCAATACATTTGACACATTCACAGTTATGATTGTATAGTAGTTTATCAAACGTGAATAATCCCATTTAATAAACAAAGAGAGGAATATTCATCTGGTGATTAAATATTTTATGTTCAATTAGCTGACCCATGAATAATTTGTTCATAAATGAAACTTTAGTTCCCTTCATTGATTTAAACTTTTAAAGTCAAGGCTACTGTATGTGTAGGTTTAGTGGTTGTTCACAAACAAAATAAATTAATTTTGTATTTATTATTTTTTAAGTTTTTAATTAAATTTGTAAGGTTTGGTAAACTACTGCTGTAAATATTCATAAGGTAATTTAATTTTGAAATTTAATATAAAATTAATGAACATTATTTTATAAAAATAATTATTGCACTCCCATACTAAAAGCGGAACAGCTTGCATAGTTCTCAATGTGTATTATGAATTCCCAATTAATTCACCTATCTCTATTCTAGACAAATTAGTGTCCGGCTCATTTAGTGTTTAGTGTGGATTTGTAAAATTTGGGGTAGGCGTACAATACCAATTACGACCGTCTAATGAACTATCATAATGATCATGCATTCATTAGAAAAGCTGCATAATATTTGGGTTGTACTTTTGTTTTGTCGGCTTTTAAAATCAATTAAGCTAATGAGTAGGGACGAGGAAGGTTTGAATTTAAAGGAAGTGTACCCGCATTAGCTTAGACGAGAGAGTGGAAAACCATTAAGGTAAAACTCCGTCAGTACCGCCGACCGTTATTTGAACCCCGATCTTCCCGTCATCGGCAGTCTAGATTATTGAGAGGGTGTTGCCTTAGACCTGGGGTGCACACAACCTTTTAATACCCGAGGGCCACTTCTACTTTAACTGATCAATGGTGGACCGCAAGTTGATTTATTCCCCCCTTCAATTCAACAATCACCCACCTAGTTTTTCCCCCTTATTCTAATTTTACCAATAAATAATTATCTTGAAAAATGATGGTTGAAAATCGTACCGGTACTTATGAGACATATAAAAACTTACACAGCTACTCTCACACTAGCTCTAGTAGGCTATTGATTTTTCTTAAAATGTCACTTCAAAAAACGTTTAAGGTCACAGAAGCAATAGCTATTAGATTATAAAATAAAATTTTAATCAGTAAAGAAACACTTTTTAAAAAACAAAGCTGCCATTACTGTTTATTCATGGTGGGCCTAATGAGAGACTTGACACTTTTTTTTTATATGTCTGTCAATATCAGTTCAATGTTGAACACAGCAATTCTCAAGTTTCCCTCAAAATATTCATTAGTCATATAGTAACGACCTTTTTTGATTTTATCTGTGACATCAAAGAAAATGACTGTTCACATAAGTAGGTGCTTCCTAATAATGTTGCCGTTCTTAGAGCATGATTTTTCAATGCTTCTATTTCTTTGGGCAAGTATTTCTTATAAAAATCCAGTAGAGAAACTTATAAAAAAAAATCTTCAATTCAGAGGTGAATTGAAGATCAATTAGCTGCATATGGAAATCGGGTGATGCAAAACCAGAAAATTTGGTGTTCTGGGTAGATTCCCGAACACAATTTTATATTCTTTTGACCCCTCGTGGGCCGCATAAAGTGAAGTTAAGGGCCGCATGTTACCCGCGGACCACGGGTTGTGCACATCTGACTTAGATCATACGACCACCAAAGCTGATTAATTTATTTAAATAATTCTCATTTCACTATGGGAACAAGAGTAGTAATTGTGTGAATATGAATTAGACTTGGACGCTTCATCAAAGGTTTTTAATGTAAGGAGGTACTTCAATTAGAGTTGAGTCATTCTTTTTGTCATATTTACTTTCTGGAATTGTTGCTAGTGTTCGTTTGATTGTCGACTATGCTTGATACTTAAAGCGTTCTGTTTATAATGTATCGAATGCTAGGTATACTACTGTCTGTTTGAGCTATCTGCAACGTACACTAATCTAAGAACTCAGGATGAGGATGAGTAATATAAAGGAATTTCACCTGTATTGTCGAAAGATTGGGGAAACTATGTCTAAAATCATAACTAGAAATAATTCTGACCTAGCTAAGCCTTAAAAGCATGCTCCTAACACTGGATCTCATCTTTTAGGTACCCCGAATGGCTCTTATTGAGAAACAGCTTTGTCGCTCTCTTGTTTTTGTGTGGTCAATCTTCCCTTGAATCGATGTTGCCAGTAGCTCCTTACCCTAGCACACCTTCCGACATAACTGAAAGAGAGGAGATTTGGCAACAGCTAATCGAGAAAGAGAGCGAAGATAAAGTTTTACTCCATAAACCATGCAGACGCCTTAAAAGTGATATTCAGTGTAGTATTAGCTTGTGCTCTGTCCGTTGGTCTCTGTGGACAACAATGCCGGTGACCGGAACCCTCGGTAATGACGGGGCCCTTCTCTACTTCCTTCACCTGCTGTATCTTTTAGCCAGAACCTATCCCTCCTTTGTCCTTCCTTCTGTTCCTTGGCCAAGCATCCCGCCACCGTTGGCAAACCTTGGAGCCACGGAAATTGACCTCATGAATGGCAAAGGCGGTACTTATAGTTCTATCTGGAGCCGAGTGGCTCCTTTAACCCACGACGGACGCTTGGCTTGAATTACGGGACACATGTCCGCGTTATAATAGTTTGGCAGAAATTTATAAACGTCAGAAACCAAGTGGGTCTCTAGCGTTACTGGATCAACCTGTCCCGCAGTAGGAGAACAAACAGGGAAGAAGGAAAATACTGTGGACCCCTTATTATTTTTTGGCACCGCGTCTAACTATCCGTTCGGGTTATACTCTGACCCTCTTATTAAACTAAACTACATTCGATTCACAAATATCTATTATATGCTCCTAAACTGATTGCCTTTCCTTTCCCGGCCATTTACTTCTTATTTATCAGCTGGACTATATGGATTTATGGCTTTTTCTGAGTGTAAAATTTAAATTTCTAAATTATGTTTACAACTCTATAAATACGTAGGTTCATAAGAAATAGTTTTGTGCTCATTCTAGTGAACGCCAAAATCGAGTGTTACTGCCAGTTCTATCATTATGTAATAATAACTGCAAGTACATCACCTGATCGGCACTAACTCAGCTATCTAGGTAACCTTCTTAAGTTTTGTAAAGGTTACGCGAAACTCATGTTTTTCAGTTTCTTTTTTTATGGATGGGACAGAAAGTACCAACCACTAGCTGGCTGCGTTGTATCTTTGTTTTGATGCTTTGAAAAATTTCTCTTGTTTCAGATTGTATTGCGTTAATTTAATCGTCCTGATTACAAGCAGGCTCACTTTCTCGGTTCATTCCCTTCTTGACATTTTCGTTTTGTCATTTTTATAAAACGATGTTTGTCTTCCATGCGAGTTAAGGTGGAGTGGAAGAGAGCTAGGGTTAAGCTCAGTATGTTTAAAGTTTTTAATAAAAACAAAAAACTCTTTTTACCATAATAAATAAAATATGTTTTCAATAGTTGGGTTTGGTTTAATTTTTTACTATAGTAATCTCAACCATTTAAAAAAAATATCTGTTATGGGTAATGCAGAATTTGAACAGGACTTTTTTAATTAGTTCATAAAGTTCTGTCAAAAGCCCTTTTGTGTGTGGCAAATACTCAAGAACTCTTGAGATTAGGCCTACTATCTGTAAAAAATTAAACTAAGCGTATCCACACAAAAATATTTTATATATTATTGCTAAAAAGCTTTTTGATATAAATCTGACCTTAACTAGCGCTCCACCTGCTTCGGTGGCCGTATGGTCTATGGCGTTACTTGCAATGGACCAGACTGCCGATGATAGTGAGATCGGGGTTAATCCCGGTCGGGTGTACCGAGTGAGGTTTTTCCTAAATAGTTTTCCACTCTCCCTCCATGCGTATGTTGGTACACTTCTTTTAAATTCAACCTTTATCATCCCTTACACACTAGCGGAATTAGAACATTGCTTTATATTATTTTAATCCCATCACGTTGAAAGTTCTACACATCCACTAATAATCTCATCGTAGCCCTGTTAAATTCAGATTTTGAACATTTTCCTGAAATTTTGACTGTAATAATGTAAGCCTATAAATAAAACGCACCTGGAAGTCCATGCGGTCTAAAGCGACAAGCTCGCACTAGTCTGAGCTACCAGTGACGGGTAGTTCTATATTCGAATCTCGGCTAGGTGTATTGCACGATGGTTTTCCACAAGTGATTTTATCGCTGTGGTTTTACCCATTCATTTTCCTCACTAATGCGGGTGCACTTCCTCTAAAATTATTCACCTAATACCAGCCACTTTCATCAAATCTTTAATATCCGTGGTGTTAAACATAAATTAAAAAAAGAGGGAGGGAGATCGCTATTTCGAAAAACTGTTCATAGTTTGAATTTTGCGAAACCAGAGATATCTTGGATTTAAAAATGTCGCCTGAAGCGATGTCTAGTGTCCTGAACGTTTTTCTTTTCTTTTTTTTATTGAAGAGCTTTTGTGCTATCAATTGAGCATATTCCATCCGTCTTGAGTGATGGGACGCTGCACCGCTCTGTGCAGAGCGATCGAGGCCAAGCCCTCCCGGCATGCATCACTCCACGAGGGTTAGAGAGAAGGTGGAGGAGGAGGAGGAGGAGGGTAACATGCGGCTTTTAATCAATGACAGCTCTGGGAGATCGGAGGGCGCAGTTTGTTTCCAGGGATGTTCGCGGTTTGTCAGGACGATCTTCTTCGAGGCCCCCAAAAGAACCCCCGCATCCTTTTTTTTATTTTAAACCCGCGTTTATTGGACCTTCTTTCTACGTTTGGGTTCGAAAATCGTCCGTGAGTGTGTGTAAAATAATAAAATATTGCTGGAAGTAAAAAAAAGGGGGAAGATTCAAAGGTTGTACTTAAAGTGATGTGTGGTTTCCACATTGGCTTTAAGTGAGAAAGGATGTTATGGTTTGTATGCAATTAGATTGGCCTTAATACTCGCATTGGCGTAGCAAGTGGGAGGGGGGGGAGGTCCGCTTTTATCGGTAAAATATAATTAAGGTAGGGCCTATATATTTGAAAGGCAAGGCGCTCCACATCTACGCCCTCCAGGATTGTCGGACGGCAACTCGAGATTTCCAAGCTCTCCATAAAGTCGCCGCTTAGGTTAGAAGTTCACTGCTTCAGCTTCCTTTATTTGGGTTAGGAGTTCACTGCTTCATCTTCCTTTATTTAGGTTAGGAGCTCATGGCTTCAACTTCCTTTCGTTGGGTTATGAGTACACGGCTTCAGCTTCCTTTATTTATGTTAGGAGTTCACTGCTTCATCTTCCTTTATTTAGGTTAGGAGCTCATTGCTTCAGCTTCCTTTATTTATGTTTCGGAGTTCACTGCTTCATCTTCCTTTATTTATGTTAGGAGTTCACTGCTTCATCTTCCTTTATTTAGGTTAGGAGCTCATTGCTTCAGCTTCCTTTATTTATGTTTCGGAGTTCACTGCTTCATCTTCTTTTATTTAGGTTAGGAGCTCATTGCTTCAGCTTCCTTTCGTTGGGTTATGAGTACACGGCTTCAGCTTCCTTTATTTATATTAGGAGTTCACTGCTTCATCTTCCTTATTTAGGTTAGGAGCTCATTGCTTCAGCTTCCTTTAGTTGGGTTATGAATACACGGCTTCAGCTTCCTTTATTTATATTAGGAGTTCACTGCTTTAGCTGCCTTCTGTTATGTTAGGGGCTCACTGCTTTAACCACCTTTTATTAGGTTGAGGTTCGCTACATTGTTTCCTTTTTACAGGTTTGGGTTTCCAATCTTATTTATATTTAAGCTCTTAATAGGCTTTTTATAAGAATTTGATTTCTACACCGGATATGGGGTGCCGAAATCGAGGCCCGCCCCGGTTATCAAATGCCCTTGCTACGCCACTAATTAGCCTATTTGTTCAGGATGTACGCATATTAATTACGCTAATGGGGTAGGAATCTGTAATGTAGAATTTAGAAGACAAATAACTGCAAACATTAACGAATAACACCTAGGCAAGGCTGCCACGCACCTGGAAAACGGAAAATAAAGGGAATGTTGCAAAATCTAGTAAAAATACTGAAATATAATATGTTAATTTGGGACATTTAACTGAAAGCTTACAATAGTAGGTATTTGGATGGACAAAAAAGTCAAATGAAGAATTAAGCACGCTGATTCAAACATGTCTTATTAACCCTTAAATAAGGGTTTTGAAGAGACCAAATATTTATTTTTTACATCAAACTTAAATCATTCTATTTTAAACATAAGCTAAACACATGACTTTACTCTAGTCAGTTTGAACTTCAACCTAAGCTGCCTGGGAAAATGTGACTTCCTTTCGAAAAACCTAAAAAACACAAGGAATTGGCCAGTAAGAAAATAGTGGTAACCCCGCCATTGTACCCGACCAACATTGGAACCCCAAACATCCCGTTACTTAAAAACCAGAATAGATGATCCTGGCATTTATCTAGCATTCTCACAGATGTCGGTTAATAAATATACGTTACAAGTATTAGAAAAGTACTTAAGAGTAAAATAACCTAAAATAGCTTGAAGGTATGATTGGATAATAAAATATGGAAAATCACCGTAGTGTACCTTGAGGGGATTTGAAGCCCGACCTCGTCGACGATGACCCGGACAGTGCAAGTTAAATGCCTTAGCTCGTCCGGACACCGATTATTAACTTTTTTTTAGAAAGGGCTAGAACATTACACATTCGGTGGAAGACTTATCTAACTGCTTATAACAGCTATATACACCTAACCCGTTTCCTTTGCTGCATAATTTAAGGGTCAGTTTCGCAATGGACTAGATTGCCGATGATGGGGAGATCCGTGTTAGAATTCTGGCCAGGTGTACTGAGTAGAGTTTTTCCTAAATAGTTTTCCACCCTCCACGCAAATGCGGATACACTTCCTCTAAATTTAATACTCCTCATCCCTAATTTCTTAGAGAAAATAGTACATAGGCATGTAGCCATAACGGATAGTGAGACCGCGGTGGCTTGGAAAAAAAATTTACATATTTGTTGGCCAAATTATTTAGGACTACAGTTTTATCATTTTGAAAAATTGTGCTGTCTACCTTTTACTTATCTAAATGCCTCCCAACTCAGGCCAAACACGCCGAGATCGTATGTCTGGAGCTAGAATGTCCCACAGCTATGACCGCCCTTTGAACCACGTGAGGGAAGCCCGTTGCTATGCTAGCGGCTTCTGTAACCATGTGATAAGGTCCGTTGGCATGGCAACCCAGTAGGCGACCATGTGACTCCGTCAGGCGCCAATAGGGGTGTGGTAATCGTGTGCCGTCTCCCGCACCCTGGAATCGATGTACAAACTCCCTAATACCGCACATAGAGCTACATTTTCTCTCCGCTTAGTGTTGATTCGGTTCTAAATAATAATGGTAGTACTAGCAATTTGTAAAGTAATGGGCTCGTTGACTATCGAGCTAGGATCTGCGTTTGACCCTCGGCGACGATTTAGTCTCTATTTTGGTCGCTAGTGCAGAGCTCGATTGTCTAGTATTAAGAGCATGCACGGGAAGATCGAGGTTCGAATCTCGGTCGGGTGAACTGGGAGTGGTTTTTCCTAAATGGTTTTCCACTCTCCCTCCACGCAAATGCGGGTTCACTTCCTCTAATTTAAACCCTCCCAATTCCTAATCCATTAGCGTAATTAGTACTTAAGCGTATAACCCGAACGGGTAGTAAGACGCGGTGCTAAATAAAATAAATAAAATAAAAGAGCATTCATGTGAGACAGTCGGCTTGAAATCGTAAATTTACACAAACACTATTGCACGTGGATCATTTCTGATTAAACAATAATGGAGATAAAGAGTTAATAGAAGTTCCTAATACTGAACATTGTTGAAATATTAAATGATATTTGGATAAAAACTGCATTGAAAAGGTCGTTTTTGACCATTTTAGAATGGCTTCACATATAATCACTGTGCACAAATCGTAATTCTGTAATAATAGGGACATTCTATAGTTATTATCAAGAAACTGGGTCGCTTTGTCCCCCATCGTCACCACGGAAAATTTCGAGTAATAATTCATATACGTGCACTTCACACATTTCTGGCATATCTTAGGTGTTTTCTTTTTCCTTAAGGTGCGGCCGAAGGGAGCGAAAGTATTTTTACAGTTTTTATAGAATTTAAATTTTTTGGCCAAAATAAATCCAATATTTCTCCAGTAGCAACATAGAGTTTAGTTTTCTACACGTGCTAACATCAACAGATCTTGAATATCTGTCAAGGGTGTCCTGGAACTTTGTCAAAACCTTTTAAATAAAGAGAAAAAGTTTTGACATAGCTCCAGGACACCCTTGACAGATATTCAAGATCTGTTGATATTAGCATGTGCAGAAAACTAAACTCTACGTTGCTATTGGAGAAATATTTGATTTATTTTGGTCAAAAAATGTAATGCGCTAAAAACTGTAAAATTACTCGCGCTCCCTTCTGCCGCACCTTAAACTTTCATACCTCGCACGAGACGGGAGCTGATTTGGCTGCTATGATGAACTCTCTTAATGATAGTTTGCTATTTATGTTTTGACATAGTCCTGTGTCTATAATGTGAACGTTTAATACACACACAGATAGATATACGAGTTTATGCATGCTGGACGTTAGCAACCTACTATCTTATACAGAGTAAAAGTTGATTGGTTTGGCGATTAACCCTAGTCCTTGATTAGAGTCATTCACGTTGGCCCATTTCAACCCCGCCGTTATTCTGTTCGAACAGCTCAGACCGGTTGTATATTTTGCATAATAATATTGTCACAAATTTCAGGACAGTGGAGATACATCATAAACTTAATAGTTATTGACCTTAATTACGACATGTAGCCGGTTGAAATTAATAGTAACTCCCAACAACTCGGCTCCAAAGTTATTTATACTACTTATACTTAGCACCACGTCTTACTATCCGTTCGGTTTGTATGCTTAAGTACTAATTACGTTAATTGGAATAGGGAAGGTTGAATATAGAGTAAGTGAACCCGAATTTACGTGGAGAGAGAGTGGAAAACCATTTAGGAAAGGCCACCCCCCAGTTCACTCGAGCGAGATTCGAACTCCGATCTTCCCGTCTTAGTCAGTCCAGCTCAACACGAAACTAGCGTGTTAGATAACTACGCCACCGAGGCGGGTAAAGTAGCTTACTCATAATGACGTTGCACTCATTTATTTCTGATTTTGTATTCAGAATGTTATCTTTTTAGAGTATGTGATTCACTACTTTTCTATGGGCTGGTATGCTTCTATCCGCATCGGGGAAGACGCTGAAAGAGGCGTCAGTCTCATCTTGCTTGGTTTTGCCGGGGACAAAGAGGTCGAGTTTGAATCCAATCATTGAGTGTGGTTTTTTTACTACGGGTTATTTCACCTTCCCCCGCCCGAGTGTGAGTACATATTCTCTTATATTATACCTTCCTCCTTCCAACCCATTTGCCTTAAACTTTTTGAATAGCCCGGACGAGTAGAATAATTCAGTGCAGAAAAATACAAGTATGTTTTTGTCTTGTTTTTTTAACCGTCCGTTCATACAATCACTGTTTCTTCTATTTACTCCTTCTCCACTCTTGTTCCCCCCCCCCCCCCTCTTTCTTTCCCTCTTTCTCCAATCAGGTCGTCAATTTGCTCGTGAAATTGTTGTGAAATGAGAATCGAATACCGGCGACTCGCTCACATTCTTTTCATCTGTGTGGATTTATAGGGACTTCTTTTTCCTTTTAAACTTTCAAGGCTTCCGCCCCTCTAATCCCGCCTATAAATTTCCCCCCACACACAAAAGTTTGGTGATGAAAATAAAAACACTCCCACATACAATAAAAGTTTGTTATCATAAGAAGAATGATGTTAGCGTATTTTTTTGACAGTAAGTATTATGAAAACATAAACCTTTTGTGGGTGAAGCTAAGTATTGAGCCTGCTTCAGCGAGCAAAAAACAAACAAAAAAACCCCATCTTTATCATGATTAATTTTTCATTTCGCTTTATTCCAAAATACAAAATGATGTGCTACTTGGCTATACAACCTGTCTTTAAATATTTGTTTAATGTAACATTCTCAACAATTTACTTAACTTCATATTATTATTTTAAGTATTTAATCTGGACTTTTTTAACAGACTGATTACATCAGCACACGCCTTATAAACTAACTTATATCTAGAACAGCCACAACACCCAGTCACCCGGCCGTTGATTCATCACTGTGAAAGGTGAATCTCCAATCTCACCAATATTTTTTTTTGCATACTGGTAATCGAACCTGGGACCTTTGGTACACTACACAAACGCTTTACTGACTGATCTAAATTGGCAGACACTATTTCCACTAACTCATTAACATTTAAAAGATCACAGTAATTCAATTCCACCTTATTTTATTGATTGAATACGATATATGTAGCCGTAACCTCTAGGAATTTGGCTCACATTGTTGATGCGTTCTGATAACGATGTATGACATCCGTCTTATAAATCCTGGAGCAGGCGAAGCCCCCAGGAAGGAGGGATACATTTGCCGTAGGCTACATTATTGTCCGTCTTCCTCACAACACAAGGGCATAGAGAGAAGCCTAAGCTTCAAATCGCTCAACTAAAGAAAAAAAATATAGAGATTGGAGAGGGTCGGGGAAAGTGAAGGCCCCACTCTCAGCTTTTGCTTGTTTAGGTGGAAATCTGAAGGCTGATATCTTCCCTAGGGCCCTGACCCTCCCTTTCTTTCTCTCTCTCTCGGCTCCGGAAGCTGATATTGTATTCTCTGCGGCTCCAGGGTCCCGGAGTCGCTCTTGATTGGTGCGCTCTGCCCGAGAGATGCCTTCTTCATTCTGTAACTCTTTTGTTATTGCATTCTCGACCGGAGGAAATAAGACTATCAACTGTCTTCTAGGCAACGAATCAACGCCCGGCATATTTTCCACCCCTCTCACTCTTTATCCCGAACCTTCAGTAATCTGGTGAATGGAACTGTCACAATGAACCAATATTGCTTCCTTTTTTTTTTCTCTGTTTTTTTTTATTGTTTCGCTTTTTATGTCATTCTTTATCTGGTTAGCGATGTGCCTGGAATTTCATATTCTATATTTTGTTCTGTAAAAATCTACGTTGAAAAGGATGGACGAATTGTTTTGTCGGTTCTATTTTTCTCTCTTTTCTTCGCTGTTTTACAAAAGTTCTTAGTTAATATTGGAGCAGTAGTAATAGGATTGCTTGAGGCTAGGTTTTATTAGTTTAATGAGAAAATTTCCAAGCATCGTTTTGTGCGCTTCTGTTAATTTTAACACTGAATAGCCTTAAACGTTATATTGCTTTATAATTGGTATTATTGAAACTATACGGTGTGAGAATGATACAAGTCACTTGTTTTTTTTTTGCACTGCGTTTTATTACCCACCCGAAATATTCATATATTTACAATAATGGGACATACATAATAAAGGTATAACAAGACGTGTATTAATCACAACTTGTGAATGTGAGGAATGCCAGGCCTCCACCGTGGTTCGGATTCCACGTTAAACTGTAGGTCCTCCATTTCATCTCGCAATCACCCTACCATTACACATTAGCGTAAGTGCGTATAACCCGAACGGGTAGTAAGACGCGGTGCTAATAATAACATAATAAAGGTAGAATTTTAAAGTAAACTTAACAGTATTTGCGTGGAAGGAAAGTGGATACGCATCTAGAAAAAAAACACCTTTAATATACCCTCTCAAAATTTGAACCCTGACCTCCCATAAACCAGACAAAATGAGATTGATCCGCGTGCCCACCAATGCGGACACATGTGTCTTAATCTTAAAGTTTCTAGATACAGTATATGGGTTTAGAATTTTGATTTATTCCTAAACTATGAAGTTCACCTAAGCAAACGCATTCTGATTATTCTTTTAAATAAAGAACAAATTAATATGATGACTTACGCGATTTGAATCAATACCACATTGCAAACTGAATTACAGGATCTACCATGTGGTTGAGTGTCTAACTCCATTCTTAAAGGCCGTGGTTCAAGCCCATTCCCAACAAGTTGCACCGAGAATAATTGGTTCTCCCCCCTCCCCCATAAACACACATTTAAATAGTATACTTATAATACTTAGCACCGCGTCTTACAAACCGTCCGGGTTATACGCTTAAGTACTAATTCCGCTAATGGGTTATAAATTGGGAAGGTTGAATATAGAGGAAGTGAGCATGCATATGCGTGAAGGGAGATTGGAAAACCATTTAGGATAAACCACCCCCAATTCACCCGAGTGAGATTCGAACCTCCTCGATCTCCCCGTCCTTGGCAGCTTAGCTCAACACTAAACTAGCGCGTTAGCTAACTACACCATTTAGGCGGGTTCCCATTTAAATAAATGCTTATGTAATTATTTGGTTATTCGCCTTCCATATTCCTTATTTTTTACTTTGTACTGTTAGTAACCTTTTGTTGCAAGTATCTCTTCTTTTAAGACAGAACCATACTACTACTATTACCATACTACTATTCGTGTATCCGAATCGTGATTATCCTAAATTCCGATTTATTTGGAACGTGCTTTCGTCTAGAGAAAAACTGTATTAGTAGTGGTACTGTTTCAACTAAAAAGCTCCGATAGTCATTAGATCTCAAACATAATAAATCTATTTTAGATTTTTTTAAATAAGTGGTAGGCCTTATGCTGTCTTTGCTTGTAACAAAAATTCTCATCTTATTTCTCATACTCTATCATACCGTAAATAAATGTGTCATTTCCTAGCATAATTTGTGTGCCCAATTTTTTACATTCTTAACAGTGAAAAATCCTTAAAAATCCCCAAAATGACAGATTACTTGGATTGTACTTAGTCCTATGAAATTCACATGAACTAGTTTCTAGTGTATACGTTACAGTCCCATCTCAATTATATTTTAAAGGTTTTAAAATAATTATGTTTTTAAATTTTATTTATTAAATCACCAAGTTGAGTTAAGTAACGAATATTTTTTTCTTCGCACTGGGGCTAGCAAACTGTTCTTAGGGAATAATTATATATTTGCTGCTTGGAGTCAATCCATGGTATTTTCACTAAGTCTCAATCACAACAATTGGGTAAATTCACGCCAAAATTTTAAAACATAAGGCTTTTACTTAAGACAGTGTATTTATGATTTTTGTTTCAAGAACGCAAATGTTACATTCACGATGCTTTTTTTTTTATAACTTTGCTGAATTCTTAATTCACTGTTGAAATAATCGTACATGGTTTTTAAAATATCTGTGGAAATATTTTCCCCAGTGTGTTGTATTTGTTTTGAAATACAGTCCCTATGATGAATAGAGTGAATGCGGTGAAGCTTGTAGGATCAAATGGTATATGCATTTTGGTGGGCTCGATAGACTGATAATTATGCAATAGTACCTTTTGGCTCGGTGAGGAAAGCAACGGGAAACTCCCTCATCCTCATTTCCTTTGAATATCTCTTCAGTGCTGCCCAGGCTTTAAAGCTAAGGGTGGGACGTTGACAATCCAACCACCTTCGGGTTGAGAAATATACATACTTATACATACACATACATACATACATACGTACATATCATACATACTCATAATATATACATACATACATACATATATACATACATACATACATACATACATACATTACATACATATATACATACATATAATATATATACATATATACATACATACATACATATAAAAATATACATACATATATACATTCATACATAATATACATACATTATATATATATATATAATATACACATACATATAATACATATATATATCATATACATACATATACATATCATATATATACATATACATACATATTATACATACATATGTATACATACATATACATACATATGTATCATACATATATACATAATATACATACATATGTATATATACATATACATACATACATACATACATACATACATACATACAATACATACATACATACATACATACATACATACATACATACATACATACATACATACATACATATATATATATATACATACATATATACATATATACATACACATACATACATACATACATACATACAACATACATACACACACACACACACACACACACACACACACACACTGTCCGGATCGCATTATTACTTGGACTGAAAGTGTGACAATAACATACATATTTATCACGTTCATGAGATTCCTTCGTGCGATTGCCTCATTAGAATATGTTTATTTAAGCTAGGGTTTTGTTTCTAGTTACTGATATTGGGGTTAATTTATAGCACTAGAGGTGAACTTGCATCATAGATTAAATTGAATTCCAAACTCCTCGCTTGCCTCCCTCCTTTCAGTCATCGCCAGGGCTAAAGGGATGGGCGGCTCTGGGTACTTTACAGGGGGGTCCGAGGTTTGGCGTCGTTCCAAATGGCAATGGCGCTTGTAGCTAATAAAGTTTATTCTCCATGTATGTATCTTAACAAATTACTGCAGGGGTTTATGTTTGAGCAACATCACTAAACTTGAATGATTCAGTTTGGCCTTTTTTTTGTCTATGGTATCCGGCTTTGGAGGTGCGTGGGGAATTGAAGCGTCACGCTGTCTGCTAGCCCTAAAAGAGATTATGCATCTTGTGATTCTTCTGAGATTGACAAAGACGGCAATTGGAACGTATGCAGACTCGCTGCTGACAATATTGTGATTGTTGATGTGGTTGATGTGTTCCTGGAAATGGCCGTCTAATTTTTATTAGTACTGTACTTTTTTTTTACGCATTTGATGTTTGTACGTACTAGGGCACAATTTTTCGTTTCGTTGGTGCTCTACCGTTTACTTACCTTTCTTTTAACAGCTTATCGGCCTCCTGTAGATCCAGCAAAGCCGTTCCAAAGACACTACTCAGGAAGGTCACAAAGTGACTTTAGTTGTTCTTACCACTCTCTGCCCCAGGTAAGAAGAGAACGTAGACCAAACACTGTTAAATACCGCAAGATAAAGCCAGTACAACCAAATAATTGAGCTAATTACATCGTATTAGCATCTTTATACGCAATATGTTGTAAATGACTTATGGTATCATTATCATACAAAGATAATGATTATGAATTTAACTTACCTTAAACCAACGTTTTTAACCTTCACTAAAATCTATTAATTTGGTCTTGTATATTATTTGAACAAAATAGTTTACTTGTGGATATTTATTTACAACTGGGAGCATGCAGGCATAGCTCGCCCCTTCGACGGACTAAGAAACCACAACACTGACGAGAGTCGAAACATAGCGCATAACTTTTATTTAACTTGTAAATACATTAGGGCTGCCACAAAACGTAAATATGTAACAACTCGTGATTAATTAAGTGTTGTATATAACACTTGCGAATGCATGAAGTGGATTTAGTGGCGTTGATTGTTTGTCAACATGAGCAAGCGTCGTACCCCGGCCCCCACCCTTTTGTTTCCTCAGGAAAATGACGTTAATATGTATTATCACTTCATGACTCATTTTTCGGAAAAACTACCACGTGCTTATCATAACAAGAACAGCAACGCTTTTGTAACGAAACGCGACGAAAGAGCGAAGCAAGTGACGAAATTTGGAAACGTGGTTTTAATTTAAAACCGACGAAAGAGTGAAGTGACGAAACTAAAAGCGGCGAAAGTCGAGGTATTGCTGTACATCCACACATTAACCAGGGCATACGCTTCGTTCATTATGTTATATTCCCACGGCTCACTGTTTAATAATGGATTATTTTTTTGTACACTTCAATACATACAGCTGGGATTCGAAACCCGACCTTCCAGTTACCATACAAGATGATATGCCTTTTCCTGCTTTACCATCGCTGTGGATTTGAGAGTAATACATTCTCGTCTGAATAATAAATTGAACTTTACTATTTTATTTACTCTATAAGGAACCTTTATAACCGTACCATTATTTTATATAAGTCGCAACCTATATGACAAAATTCAATGTTATAGCCTAAATATTTATTTGAAATAGGACATGTTTCACCTTCAACAGAATCCAACGACAATACACTGCCGAGATAGAAATATCTACTGAATTCAATGTTTGAAAAATAGAACAATGTTATATTATATGTATGACCAAATTTTAGATTTTTATACTAAAACTTTTAACGTGTAGAGATACAAAGATACTGTACAAAAATAAAAAATATACAATAATATTAAAAAACAATAGTTTGTCACATATGAACCATAATCGCTCTAACCGTCAAAACAAAATGTAAAAGAAACAAATACTTATATGTGAAAAAGCAGCCTACTTTTTTTTAGTAAATAAAAAATCAATTAAAAATAATGCTTTTATTACATTGCAATTTTTAAATGAAGAACCTTTTTAATAGTTAGAAAAATTAACAAATTTATTTTCACGTATTCCTACGTCAAGTCATGTGATCTGCAGCTTTCACTTTAGATATACATTACCAATACCTTTTAATGAACACTAATCATTAATTATTTAGTAAAATGTTATCAATGTTGACCGCTAAAAAATTTTGTATTTTCTAAAAGTTTCTTCCTACTAACATGTTACTATATTATATGTTTGTGTACAGTAAATAAGTGTAAATAACTTAAACACATAAAAAGCAACGTGAACAATAATTACTGACTAAACGTGCTAGCTAGCTAACCGGATTATGCTTCACAGATAAATTCACATTCTGCCCTAATAACATCAAAATCCCTTCTAAACAGTGATCACGCTCAGAAGTAGACTAAGCAGAACTGTAGAACATTCATGCTGAATAGGAAACATTAAAGAATTATGACATCATTATTAAGAGCCTATCTCACAGCCAATTAACCGGGAAATTAGATACAAGAATACGCTCTTTCCAAAAAACCTACCCAAGTGCGGATTTCTGCATTCTGCATTTGACAACAGAAACATTTGGTTCAGTTCAATAGTTTTTTAATTGTAAACTAATTATTTGTTATTTTTTAAAAAAATAGGTTTAAACTATTTAGTTGTTTTTTATTTTCTCATTTGAAGAGAAAGTATTGTGATCGTGAAGAAAATCTCTCTCGATTTTATGACAAATTTTTACGTTTCATGTGAACACAAACCCAAAAAAAGTTGTTTTTACAATTCTGTATGTCCGCCTGTCTGTCTATCTGTCCCTGGCCACAGATCCAAAACGGTTTGATGGCTTTCGTTCAAACTTGAAATTGAGGTATTATAGGACTATACCACAAACTTTTTTTTTAACCCTAGCCCTTCATTTAAAAGTAATTTAGGCCTACTGATGAGTCATTTTTTTGAATTCTACATTTTTTGAAAATTCTCTGACGATTTTGTTTAAAACATTAAAACACATATCTAGGATTTGTTTGACATGACAAATAGCACTGTATAGTTGGTTTTGGGGCAAATATTCTTTGAAGGGTAGTTTACTAATGACTGTTTTTCAAAAACTTGCGATATTTTACAAATGGCCCTAACGATTTGGTTCCAAATGGATATCTTGGAAGTGTTTGACATTACAAATAGCCCTGTGTACTTTGGTAAAAAATGGGATTAAAGTTCTTTAACTCAGGAACAATATTTGAAGATTTGAATCATTTTGAAAATTGTTATGATGATTTTGATTAAATTGTATATCTGGTGTGTGTTTAACATGAACATGCTAATTAAAGCTGTATAATTGTATTCGGGAGAAAATTTGGCTATGGTTAGTTTACTGATGATAGGTTTTTTTAATTTGAGCGTTTAAAAAATTGCTCTAGCAATAAGTTTAAATCTTGGTTGTGAGAGTATTTTACATATCATTAATAATATGTCTTAAAGTTTCTAAAATAAATTACATAAAATATACAAATGTTGAATGTTTAAGAAATTGACCTTGAAGACTGATTTCAAAATGGGGATCTAGGAATAGTTATTCATGATAAATAAGAATACGTTTTTATTTTTACATATAAAAAATAATCTAGGGATAGTTTACAAATTTATTTTTCAAACTAGAATGTTGTTTAATATATTTGAACAATTTGGATTAAATTTTAAAAATAAAGAGTGATTTATATGACAAGATTATTTGTTTGATTTTATGAGTAAAGCTTAAGGGTAGTTTACTAAAAACCAATGTTGAAAATTTTCTTCAAAGCTGTAATACATAATATGATAACGTTTTTCCTATTGTGTTATACCATTTATTTTAAAGTAAAACACAGAAAACCGCACTACGATGTGACACCTGGTTCTAGATGAATTATTTACCTAATTTAGATACTAACCGTGGTGTGAGACTATTTTACTAAAATGTGCCCAGATTTGACCCTGAAGTTTGGTAGTGCATCCTCCCTTCATGCAATTGCTAGTGAAGATATTTGAAATTAATATTTCTCTGTTTTTAAAATGATGTCGTTGGGGGATAAGCCTAAAGAGCAATAAACCATAGATAACGAATTATTATAATATATAAAATGGCTCGGTGTGACTATCAGCGCTACTTTACTATGGTGGGGTGGAATTTTTAAGGGATCGTACCACCATTCGGCTGAGTAGAGAAAGTGACACCGTATTGGGAAGATAAGAACCCAAAATGTATCATGCTGGGTTTGAGCTCAGTATCTGAGTCGGTCATACACATTATCCAATATTTATTTTGGCATCTACAATTATATTATCAAACAAAATTTTAGCATGGTATCAGTTTATTTGATATAAAATGGTATGTAAAGCAAAGAGCGGCAAGGAAATACTGTACAAGTCTGTCGGCTTAACTGTATCTTCAAGGTTTATTAGTTTTTTTTTTAAATTTTTAATAAAGTTTTGATGGCAGTGGGGAACTCCCTAGAAGGTTTTTGTAGGCAAATAGTTTCCACAATCCTCTTATTGGATTTGCCGAGTACTATCTGCTCTGGGGTGAGACGCAGCAGGCTGGCTAGCCCCACCCTAACCTCGCGCGCCAACTTGATCGGATAAGTCAGGGATGTCCACTTTAACAGATAATATGTTTTGTTGGGCATATGCCATTGAGATTGTTAAAAGCCCGTTTGTTTTTTATACCAAAGAATATTAAGGTGGGGGTATAGGGGACGGGAGAAAAGGTCAGTGTTTTTACAGTTTTAATAGAATACATTTTTTCGGTCAAAATAAATAAAATGTGTCTCGAGTAGAAACATATAGTTTAATTTTCTTCACATGGTTATATCAACAGTTGATGAATATATGTCACGAGCATAGCGGCACTAGACGAAAAACTTTAAATGAAGATAAAAAGTTGTCATTAAATTCCAGGACTCCCTTGATAGATATTCAAGAACTAAAGAGGTCAAAAAAAAGTTTTTATATAAAAACTACAACAACCCTGCTCTTATCTCGCGCTCCCTACATCCTCACCTTAGACGGAAGCTATTTTCATTTATAATTTAAAACTCACTCTTGATGCTAGAGCTGACGAAGGTGGTTGTTTATTTCCCTCTTTCCAACCCAAATTATTTAATATTCGCGTGGTACTCAAACGAATTTACTATATTTAGATGTTAAATAGTTGGGTAGAATTTAATTTTTTTGAGCTTTTTCTATTAATAATATGATAACTGGTTGAGAAAGAAGAGAAAGAATGAGAAGGGGGTGTCACACACATGCGACCTATGAGTTTTTTCAAAAAACCATTATTTCATACAATGTACTCATGTTTTTTTTTTATCGCCATTAATATTTTATAATTTTTGACACTATCATACGCCGCATTCTAGAGTCTATGTTAAGTTCTTTGTGATCACCAATCTAGACCACAAGCACATATGTCGCTGGACGTTGTACTTCGTCCCACTTCAACTGGTTTCACTTTATTTATGCGTGTGTGGGCTGCATCACTCGTAGCCCAGCTTGTTGGAAGATTAGCCAGTACTAATTTACCGTTGCGCAGGTACGCCTGAATGTACTAATCGTACATTCATTCCGTGCAGGATCTTTCCCTGTCCCGATGAGATGAGGTGATAGTTGTAGCGAGTATGTAAACACTTAAACCTAACTTAAACCCTGGTGACCGTTGTGGTAGTTCTCCTTTAGGGAAAAATACCAAGGTACCAGCCTGGAGTCGAACCTGGGATCCTATGTTCGTAGCCAGGTGCGCTGATCACTATACCACGGGGTCGGCTACCTCACCAGAAACAACCCTACACCAAACGTTGTACACCATAATTATTGCATCGTTGAATACACTGACTTAACAATATGGTAGACACATCAATTAATACTGCATTATCTTGTACACCACCTGGTACAAACCTTCATATTTCAAAATCCTTAAGTCATTCTGTCGATAAATCCTTGAGTTCTTTTTTTTTTTTACTCTCCTTAAAACCTGCTCTATTCTTTATGGATGATGAATTAAATAAATTGAAATTCTTTAACTTAAATCATCGTATAACAACCACTGATGGTGGTATTTTCTTACGTTAATGTTGCTACGCATAATAATTAATGTACCCATGTTGGTCACCCATGGGGTGGATGGAGAGATCCCTAACACCCCCCCCCCCTTAGTATTTGTCGTAGAACGACTTGCCTCTTGTTTTACCCCCTTTTAACTCGCCAGCTCTGTTTGGAAGCCATCTGCTACAATCCAGCCGTTTTGAAGTAAAACCAAAAGGACTGTTGTGGCTGTGGTTAATTCGTTCTCTCGATAATTCAAGAGGGACACAGAAGGAGATAGAGAAAAAGAGAGGGATAAATCAACTCTTCACTTTTTTTTTGTATTTTTTTTTAAATGATATCCATGATTTTGTTCTTGATTAGCCTCCGAGGTAAAAACAAATTCCTGAATTTTGTTGTATGTTTTTTGCCATTCTGGTCTTGTTATAATATTACTTGAGCGCGTAACCAATAAATATGACTTATTTATTTTTTAATGTCAGAGCAATCGTTTCAAATGAGACATTTGAATTGTATTATACAAACGTCACAAATCACACTCCTGTGATATTTTTAACTAATTAAATTAGGTAAATTGGTTAATTTGAACAAACTAATCATTTGATCTAAAACGTTCATTAGTCCTATAAGTAAAATAATTTTCACATCATTATTTTATATGCTCACCTGAGCTTATTTTTGTACTGAATACTAAATCCACTATGTACTTGAAAACTTAAAAACGATCAACTTTGGAGTAGCTATTAGAAAAACTAGGAATAAATTGTCAGCAATTTGAGATGGCTCAGGTTTTAGTTCTCAACGGTTTATTTTTTTAAAGGCGCAGTAGAGGTAAGAGTATTACAATACTATGGAAAAAAAATTAACTCATCTTTTACTCTTAATAAATAAATTAAAAACTAAGCACGTTTATATTTAAAAAATTATTTAAAAAAATTGACTTGAATTCGTAATTTATTTCCATTTATTGATGAATCAACATCAGTTGAGTGACAAGATTGGTCCCAAAAATTCTACTTTTTATGGACATCTACAATAAATATATCTCTATTAACACTATGTTGCTAAGGATGTGGAAGGTGTGACCTAAAGGAGATGTGCCCGTAATTGTGTAAAGGGAGAGTGGGAAAACATTCAGGAAAAATCACCCTCAGTACACCCGGCCTTGATTCGGACCCCGATATTTTCATCGTTGGCAATCCAGCCTATAGCGTGTGTTTTTATTAATTAATTATTATTATTATTATTATTATTATTTAGCACCACGTCTTACTACCGTTCGGGTTATACGCTTAAGTACTAATTACACTCATGGCTTAGGAATGGGAAGGTTGAATTTAGAGGAAGTGAACCCGCATTTGCGTGGAGGGAAAGTGGAAAAACCATTTAGGGAAAAACCTCCCCAGTTCACCCGACCGAGATTCGAACCTCGATTTTCCCGTCCTCGGTGGTCTAGCTCAACATGACTGGCGCGTTAGCCAACTACGCCACCGAGGCGGGTTATAGCATGTGGCAGTATTAAATTTTTACGAAATGAACTGTACACAATCGTATTATAATTTTTGTAAACTTTAGTTTAATAGCTACCGTCCTAGCTAGGCCTATTCCGTTATAGTTGCCGTCTTATTTTCAGTACAAGTTTCTCGACTGAATTAATATAAAAATAATAGGGCTATGCATACACTAAATTGGCTCTTATAACTCAAAATATCATGCTAAATACGTTCAAATTATTTCTGATTCACCAATTTTTGTATAATTAATTTATTTTACGTTATTTGTGGAGTTTATACAAATCCGAAATTAACACATTATATGGACCAGTTGGTAAAATTCAATTGACATGTTATATCAGTCGCTAGCGTGTCTGCCTTTTGATCAAAATATTCTGGTTTCAATTTTCAGTACAGGTAAGGCAGAAAATGTATAATTTTTGATGAATTAAAGTCAATCGTATGTTTAGTTTCGTATGGACATTTTGACAGTTTCTAGTGAGTGAGACTTTGTGTACATTTTCCTATGAATTATAAATTATAAATGATTACAATTTGTTTTACACGTTGATACATTTCCTACCATTCATACGGGTTTTTAGCCTTGGGTGACAAGACTGTTGCTAATTTTGTCAAGCCTTGCAAAGTGGAATCAAACAAAAATTAAAAAATTAACCTTGTACATCAAAATTATGTTTCAAGTTTATTTGAGTCATAGGCTCATCAAATAAAATTAACAATAGTATCTTTCAGCCTTCGTTGTATATTACCATATCATTCCGCATACGAAAGCAACCGCATGATATAACACATTACGGGTTGTTTTTCTTTCTGCAATATATTATGTTTCGAGACAAAGTATCTCGAAAATTCATATTATATGTGCCGTCGCATTGTGATTCCCGTAGATAACAATTTGAACCATACCTGCATTGAACTAAAATAGAATTTAGTTTAAGAATACTTGCGCACCTCACATCTGCATTGCGTGCCCTTTATTTCTATTTTCCTCCTTTCCCCATTTCAGACCTTAAGTTATGGCGGTGTCTTAAAATAGCACCTCCGAGGACGGCTCTAAGAGTTGAGCATTCGCCTGCGTCTCCTCACATCATAATGCAACCGCTACTGGGCCATATTCATGCCATGTTAAATTGTGCGCTGTGCCCCTCTACTTTGCCGTGTTAAGGGTAATGTAGCGTGTTGGTTAGATAGCAGCACTATCGCTCTTGAACTGCTGATACAATTCTCACAATGTTACACTTTTTTTTTCATTCTCTTTGTGTGTTTTTATTTCTTATTTTTTTAATGAATCGGATAAAACGTATATTTTTCAAATCCTGTACTTTTTATCTTTGCAGGTGAGTGCCGTTCTGTAACCCGGATGAGTGGAAGTACAGTTTCCCTCAACTGAGTGAGTGACGTAAGTAGACAAGCTTTGTACAGCCGGTGACGTACAACCTGAGAATCTAACTCATATATATTAAGCATGCATATTATGTTTCTACTGCAGAGGGTAGTTTTTGTTGTTTCCACTACACTCCGGCTGTGTTAACTTGGCATCCGAAGGCCATGGCTTGCAGTTGGTGAAGTGGTAAAGCCCCCTAATACTCACCCTCTCTTACTTCATTATTAGTTCGCAATTTTACGTATGAAATATAATAGTAGCTGTGTATTAGTTTTCACCCGTTTGACAATTTTTACATTCCGTCAGCAACACCAATAAAATCATTTTTGACTTAAGTTAATTTTTTTTTCATCTTATATTTAATGTGGACTGTAAATGTAACTTTTAAAAAGTTAGGGCATGTATGCTAATGCTTCCATGGAGAATACCTTTCACTGCTGTAAAATTGCATTAACACGAGTGTGTCAGTATTTCGTAGCGTTACTCTAAAAACATTCTCCGCGATAGCTTAAAATGTCTTCATTGCGCGAACGCTTGGGCCATAAAACACTCCCCTTTAGTGTAACATATGTTCATTGTTCATTCGACGAAAATTAAACTCCCCTCCCCCCGTAAATCTATTGTTTAACACTGTTTAGTGTTAGTTGGGGAACACCTTAAACTAGGTTCTATTCTTGCAAAAACCTAATTAATATAAAACATATTTTTTAATAAAAATTTTTATGACAGTTATTTTGTTATTTAGAGGGTGTCAAATTTATGTGCTCTTATTGCAATTTTACTAATTTTAAAATCCCTTTCGGCCGTAAATTTGGTCTAGCTTTTCTTTAAAAACACAAGAAAAAAATACCATGTATTAATATCCATTAGGGCTATCCGCATACTTATATTAATGGGTTTGGGGTGGGAAAGTTAGAGTTTTGAGTAAATGTACTCCCATTTGCCTAGAGGAAGATTGGGAAACAATTTAGGAAAAATCTCGCTCAGTGCACTCGACCGGAATTCGATCCCCCATCTCCTTGTATCGGCTTGACTCCATTTTCCAGACTTTCAAACCTCTTCACGGAACAGCTCTTGGCTAGATGCCATCTTCTCCATTTCAGTGCGGTCAAAACTAGGATCATCAATGTGTTTGTTTAATTATTATAACAATCCTGCAAGCCAAGGTTTGCAGTTTTGCTGTTTTTATAGTAATACCCAACGTTAACTAAAGCATGGCAGAACATTATGAAGAAAGTTGGGAGGGTATTTAAAGTATTTATCAGCTAACAATTTTTATATATCATAATGCCATTTTACATTTACAAAATTCTAAAGCATGTGGCACTTTTCCTAACTGTATTTCTGATTATTTTTTTTAGCATCGCGTTTTCCTACCCGTTCGGGCTATACGTTTTCTGAATTGTTGTTAATTAATAACTAAGGAGTCAAAACATTCGTTATTAACCAAAATTCGCACTTTTGATCAATCATTCACCTCCATGTTGATAGTTTTCTTCCTTTACTTGCAACGACTGCATTGTTTGCTGGTTGAGTTGAATTAGATCTCAAAGTGTTCGCTCTGGTTCCGTCAGTAAGGGGGGGGGGGGCCTAGTTTCGCACAGAACCGAATATCGACCTCACAATTCGTCCAATTGTGTGGGCTACCCACATCAGATCTGGGGTACACCGTCAATTCTGTAAAGTGCGTCCCTCGCTCTATCGTCTTGAATTTTGAGATATATTGTCCCAAAGGACTTCTAAGCAAGATAGTGAAGCAATCGTTGGAAGGAGTCTAGTCAAAGGATGTCGGTGTATGTGATTGATTTACCAGACCTTATAGAAACAACCCTAATCCCTGCAAGTAGGACGCATTTGCATCGGTGTGTATTTCAGACGTGGTCGTGAATGACGTGGATGTGGTCTCACTCTCCTGCTTAATGTCTATACATGATTGAGAATCACGGCCTCCAGTGGACTGTCGATTAAGCTGCTTGAAATGGAACTCTCTAGGGTCAATAATTTGGCCCAATGTGACGGTGTCATTTAGAGTGATGGTTCTCATACTGCATTTATTAATTGCTTCTACATACCTTTTCCATATACATATTATATTTCTATTATAGCCATTATTTGAGGCTAGACGAGGGCGATCGTTCTTTACCAACAACTTCCCACTCACTAGATTTTTGACACTCCATTTTTTTTAAAATCGTATGGTTTTTTTTCCAAAGTATAGTTGGACTGATAAAAAAATCAGTAGAAGTGATTCTATTCCTTTAAACTTGTCCTACCTTTTTTTTATGGTTCAGCTAGGATTTTTTGGGATTGGAGTTTCACACCTTTCTTTTTGTAGTTCGCTGTCGTCCATTATCGATCTTCTTCACAATCTATCAACTTGTTTTGACTAGATTTATAAGTTCACTCATGATTATTCAGAAAATTGAATCAGCTGTGATGTTGGAAATATATTTTCGATTTCTTATTTTCACTGTTTTGGATCTTTTGAACTCTTTAAAAATTAGGGTGTCTTCTAATAATCTAATAACGCCAAGTGCGTCCCTATTTTCTTAGTCCTCTAATTCTTGAAGGTATTTATTGTTTAATTTTCTTACTTCATTCAGCTCCTGATCTGAAGTGAGATTATCCTAGAGTTCACTGATTTATGCTATGCCTAAGTTATAAGTTCTTGTTAGATTATTATAAAACTTTAATTTAGTTGTAACAATAGCACATATAGGTTTATTAGCTGTCTTACAAACAATTTTAAATGCTCCTAGCAGACAATCGTTATGACAAATATGGAATGTTGCTTTTGATTTATATGATTTAATGTAGCTTTTATAGTATACACTATTTTAAATAGTAATGATCCAATAAATTGATGTTAAAAACAGAGTATCTGTCTTCAAACACTTCCAAAGTACTGTTACCACCAATCTCATAATTACGTGTCTACGTACTTACATTTACACTTTAGATTATAACTCCATTCTAAATATCCGTTGCTTGAACACGGTTAACAGTATCTCCTATGGATAACTTGTCTCGGCTGATGATGATAAAATGGTAACAGTTAATTCTGATACCTGTCCTTTTTTTATTCCTTTTTACTGATACATCAACATTAATAAGTCAAAAGTGATGGTAATTTCAAAAAATAAAGAGCTGCTTAAAATCAAAATATGGAACCAGGGTTGGAAAACATAGAGCATTTCAAGTACCTGGGAAGTCTGCTGACGCAGGATGCCTACGGGACCAAGGAAATTAGGTTGAGGATCGCTATGGCCAAGGAATCTTTCAGAAAGAAGCGGTTATTGCTGACCTGCAAGTTGAGTTTGGAATTGTTGAATAAACTGATGAAATGCAACATTTGGAGCATCGTGCTGTATAGAGCATAAAATTGGACTCGTAGGAAGATGGAAAAGTAATACTTGGATAGCTTTGAAATGTGGTGCCGGAGAAGACTTGATAAGATCAGGTGGACAGACAGGGTGCCAAATGAAGTCCTAAGGATAGTGGATTAGAAGAGAACCATTCTGGATGTGATTCTTTGATACAAAGCAAACCGGATCAGACACATCCTTAGGGTTCGGCCAGACTGACAAGCGTGCGAGCGAGCGCGTAAGCGACTAGGTGGCCACACTGGCGAGCGCGCGAGCGAGCGAGCGCGTGATTAGCTGATACCTCTCGTTATTTTTTGACGAGGAGGCTCCGAATTTTGGCTGAGTGAGTTGAGGGTGGTTTGAACAAGTGATTTATTGTTGTGGTTTTCTCCTCCTCTCTCCACGCTAATGGTGATTCTTATTTGTAAAGGCCTACTTTGATAATATTGAAGTATTTTAACATATCAGTTTTATATAAATATATACATGGTTTATGATCTTAGCAATTAAATTAGGCCGTTAATAGCAAGTGTGCTAATAATAAGAATTGAATAGTCAAACGGTGACCTGGTGGTCTAGGGGTAAGGTGGCTAACCTCTTTGCTGAGGGTTCGGGGCTCAATCCTCGGTCCCGGCACAGATTTATCTGATTGTCAAACCCTTCCTTCACCTCTGAAAACACGTGTATTAATCACAACTTGTGAATGTGAGGAATGCCAGGCCTCCACACAGGTTCGGATTCCACGTTAAACTGTAGGTCCTCTATTTCATCTCACAATCACCCTACCATTGCAAAATAGCGTAAGTACGTATAACCCGAACGGGTAGTAAGATGCGGTGCTAATAATAATAATAATAAATAGTAAAAGCTATTATTTATTCCTTTAGTGAGGATTACTCCATCTAGCTATCATATTCTGAAAATTGAAAAAAGACACCTTGACACGGGAATCGAACCCGGGACCTTTGGCTTTGTACGCCAAGGCTCTAACCACTGAGCTATCCAGGTGTCATTTTTCACTTTTCAGAATATGATATCTAGATGGAGTAATCCTCACTAAAAGCATAAATAATAGCTTTGGCTATTTAATTCTTAGTATGAAATCACGTACAATTATAATAATTGTACAAATGGCAGCAATAAGCCAACTACCGAGTCGAAGATGGCTGCGTTATCTGATAGATAGCTCATGATATTAATATAATCACATACTTGTAGCTGACGATTTCCGCATTCCATCATAGGCTCTGCCTTAAAATATGAGTGAAGAATGACCCTGGGTACGGGACGAATCTTGGATAGCTCAGTATTTAGAGCATTGACGTACTAAGCCAAAGGTACCGGGTTCGATTCCCGTGTCCAGGTGTCATTTTTCAATTTCCAGAAAGTGTGCTAAACCTATCGATAGTAATAAAAAATTAATAAAAATGTCAAAATGAGAAGTTTTCCTAGCACTCGATGAACCAACACACAATAATATTGCCTAGCGCCTGTAAACTAGACTGTACCGGGTCGAGCGTGCGCGCTTGAAAAATAGAACCAGTTCTATCTTTCAAGCGTGCGCGCTCAGTCGCTCGCGCGCTCCAGTCTGGCCACCTCTCATTACAACCCATGTGTTCTATTTTATATTTTAGTCGCTCGCTCGCGCGCTCAGTCTGGCCGCCCCCTTAGAAGGAACTGTCTTCTGCTCGACGTCATGGAAGGAAAGGGTGGCGAAAAGAGTAGCTTAGGAAGAATGAGGATCCAAATATTAGATGACTTGAAGGAAAGAAGAAAGTGCTGGGAGTTTAAGGAGGAGGCAAAGGACAGGGCGCATTGGCGGTCGAGTTCACCGACAAAATGAATCGACCTTACATAAGACAACACCGAATAATAATAATAATAATACTTATAGCCTATTTATTATTTTTAGTTGCGTCATAATTACGTCATCCTCCGTGTTGTAGTTGACTGGCAGCTTGTTCTTCAGTTATGCTCAACAGGGTGGGTAGGGTGTTGAAGTGGGGGAACACAAGTAGGCTGAACGCCAAATGTCAATCTAGAGTGATCCCTTAGAACACTCGACAACAGAATCGGGTGAAAACACAATGTTACTATAGAGTTAATTTGAGGAATCCATTTACGCACAAATATGTCATATTGAATGACATAGAGTACTGTATTGTATGAAAATTAATGCAGCCAAAGTTAGCCTTGAACATAATTTGATCCCACACGAGTCTGGTTTCTATGGAATAAATAATTGTTCATGTCACTATAGTTTTATTTAAATTCGTAAGCCGAGAATTGCTAAAATTTATCATAAAATATTGTCCTTCTAAACATGGAATAACATTTATAAATCCATATTAAACTGTACATTACTCGTAGGAATCCCCTAAAACTGTAATTTTAATTAATGATGACATTAGTAATATTGTTTTGTGTATAAGTGTTAAATCATACCATGTGGTGAGTGAATTGTACATATTGTCACATATCATTTTGTAATGCTGTCATTTTATTTATTAAAGTGCTTTTTATTGCTTTGTGCCCACGAGTCTGTTTTTTGTTTATGTTTTGATGCTCATGTTTAACTAAACAAGGTTAATTAGATGATTAAATTACGTTTTTTTAAACATTATATACTAATGATTTGAAATATTGTAATAATAAATGGTGGTAGGTCTACTCAACCCAAATTTTACTGTAATTCAAAATGATTTTGTTAAAACGGAGTATCGGGGCAACGTTTCACACAGTAAATAGCACTGTGTGACTTTTGAAGGAAAATTTATTTTAGGGTTCTCTAGTGATTACTGATTTTTGAAAATGTGTTAATTAAAAAAATTGTTTTAGTAATTTGTTTTGGGATGCGTATATGGGGAGTTACGAAATAAATAAGAATATATATTTGTTTTTATAAAATAATATTCATAAATAAAGATACTTACTGAAAACAGATTTTGGAAATTATAAAGTTGTCTATAATAAATTTTACGATGCTTTTCAAAATAAATCTATGGGGTATTTACATTATAAATAAAATTGTGAAATTGCTTTTTTTTAAAGAGTAGTTTACTTATTGATGATTTTTTTTGTTGGGATTCATAAATGAAAAAGTACATATGACTTATTTTCGTACCATGTTTTCATGTAATTAAACGCACAAAAATTAGTTTTAAGTACAATATTTCAATATTGCATGATGTGTTAACTGTGTTCAACAGTCCGAGGCTCTTTGTGTTCGTTGTGGTTTGAACATGTTTAACCTCATTGCGATTTCTAGTGTACTTTCGGTGATAAAGAAACTTTATGATCCTTTGTATTCTTGCACAAGTGCTATCGTTGATGTCAACGTAAATGCTCTGCGAGAACGCCACACCCCCAGGCTTATAGCGCTTTTGATTCCATCCAAGCAGATCTGCAGTCTAGCAAGATATATTTTGTCCACAGTGTGCCTGATTCGTTACCGGCGATTGTTCGTGTTTTTTGTGTCGTGTTTGACACACTGTTACATGTTAATTAGTTTGCATACGCCGTTGCAATAATTACATCAGCGGCTTTTGCATCGCGAGTTTCTCTTTGCCTCGTGTTTAGTCCCGGCTATGTATAGCTCGTAGCATTCTTTGAATTGGACCGTCGACCTTGTTTATTATATTAGCTTTGGATTTACAAGCATTTGACAAGCTCTTTCAACCGTTATCCGCATTTTTTTTTTCTTATTTTACCTTTCTAAGAAATTGCGCGCAAGGTTCTTTTCGAGTTTTTTTTTTCAATTGTAATTAAAATTGCTATGATTTAAACGGTACTGACGCACTTTTGAATTTTATTTTAATAATATATTTTATTGTTTACTGTGAGATATCAAGCTGAAAGGATTTGAGATGATGTTGTTTCCCTCCCTTGCTAAGAAACTCTGAATCAGACTCAGCCAAAGTGTGGTAAAAAAACAAACTAATCACGTACTTTTACACCCTTACAGCTCAAGCTTATCGGAATTATTATAAACATGGCATTGCTATCTAACCACGAGAAGGGTTGATATCATGGGTAATGTAGCGTACTCTGACAGTAAAAAGCCAGGTTCAATTCCAACTCTGTGGCTATAGGGATTTTTTCTTTGTATTTATGGCTCCTCGTTTTTTCCCCATATAATTATATTTCCTTTAAACTTAAACAGTTCACCTTCACCTTGGGTTAGACAATCAAACGGTGATAATGCGTATTGACAATTCTCGATTACTGCGGCTGTAGCAGTGCTAATTAACTATGATATCATGGCGATCTAATTCATTAAGAAACATGTATTTAATTGAATTATTTAACCTGCAATTTATGATCATATATTTTTTGTAAGTTTTTTTAATTAGGTATTGGCTTGTTCGAAAATGCCCTATTCACCCTATTAACTGTTAATTAATTTTTTCTAAATATTTTTAATTCTGATAACTTAATTCAAGTGAAACCCTTAATCTTATATCATTACCTACCCATTGTTAGTATTGTTATTCTGATGATCTATTTTATTCTAATTTTGTTTAGAGCCCATATCACCGCGTTTTTCTACCTTTCCAGACTATATTCATATAAGATAATTACTTTCATGGGGTTGGGATGAGGAAGGAAACATTTAAGAGGTCATCCACCCGTATTTGCTTGTAAGGGGAGTAAGAAACCACGCTCGTAGACCGACTGAAATTCGAACCCCTATCTTCCCTTCATCAGAAGTTCAGTCTTAGCACGAGACCGGCCACTGAAGCGGTTGGGTACATAGTCATTGCTGGGCGTGGACAAATTATATTGGTATTTTGGATAATTTGTTTCTTGATGGTTGACCTCGGTGGCCTTGGGGTAAAGTGATGGCCTCAGGAACCGATATTCTTGGGTTTGAACCCAGCCGGCGTCGATGGATTTTTTCCTGGGCGATAAAAATCCGTAGCACCAATTCTTTTGGAGGAGAAGTAAAGCAGTCAGTCCCATGTCGATTGTGGTATGTGAAAGAATCCTGGAAGGTATGTGAACATACCTTTCCCTACAAAATTGGTAGTCCCTTTCACTCTCGCCCGTAGAGATTCTTGTTTGCTGATATAATCAGTCGATTCAGAAATTGAGGTTAAATACTTCAAATAAATAAATGTTTCTTAATGGATTAAATAACCATGATATTATAGTTATTTAGCACTGCTACAACCGCATTTAAATACAGTATGATTTAAATATTCAATCACGTACAGTTCAGTACGCACGGATTAGACGGAACTATATTTGACCCCTACATGGTCAGTCAAGCACGTGCAGTCTTGGCTTAGCTCTTGGAGCTTTCACATCGTTTAAAAAATAACTAAACTATGAGTGTAGGTAACATTGGAATCACAAATGATTGTAATTCAAAATATCTTCATTCATCCGAAGATGGTTTCTCCAATCATTCGTTTAGATCATGGAGCTATTATATGTACGGAAAGGACATCCCTATGCTGTAGCGTTGCAAGAAAGGAATCCAGCCACGCCCCCCTCACGGAGAGACGGGTCGATCCGCTGTACGTCATAGTATGGCAACTGGCCGCCGGTTTAACATGGGAAACATAGGGAAAAAAGGGACGCGTCACTCACTTGAATCAGAATACAATCTGATTGAGAGCTTTTAGTTGCTTTATGTAAGTAGGGTGTAAATGTTGAATAAATTTGCGTTATTTTTATGTGAAAAATATAAAAGATTACTTTGTATTTCGGGGAATAACAAACGTCTGAAAATGCAAACTAGCCGAATATCTAGATGGTTGTTGCTGATATTAATAAATTAGCTTAAAATTACAGTATATTCAAGATAAAATTTATATATAATCATTTTTTTGAGTATTGTGGTCTTTTTTAAAACTCATTTTAGCTTTGTTGTAACTTACCTAAATTGTGGGAATTGTAACTGGAATTGTGTAAATTGTGGAATAGTAACTGTTATGCACATAATAATTCCGTTTGGGAGGGGGAAAATTTCTTTCTCGGTTTATTAATTACTTAAATATATAACAATAAGTCTATATAATAATGAAAATAATATTATGCTCTAGTTATTTACACTGCTTTACCATACCAGTAGATTTTTTTTAGGCCATCGCAATTCTACGAATATGTAAGAAAGTAAAAAATGCAAGTATTTTAATGTGTCGAAAATTTCTAAGAAGAAAGTAAAAGAACTCAAGTTAGATTTGATTAATCTCTTTTCAATTAGGATTTGCAAATTTCCTTATTGTAAAATTAAATTAAATTAAATCACTTTGTCGATATAACACGTAGAAATAAAATATAGATGGCTGTGGAACGTTACGTTGTAATTATTATTTTCCCACCTGTTGTGGCAGCCAAATGTACTGCAAGATAAAACTCTATTTCCATGTCAAAAGTAATCACAGGCTCATGCCTACAACTGTTTGCTAGGAAATGCAAGCAGCCACGAGCCGCCCGGAATGATTCATACCCCCTTCACCCCAACATTCCCCGAGTCAAGGTCGGCTTCAGTTGTGCGTCAAGATAGCCCCTCCATATATACAATAGCTCCATGGTTTCGATCTCATTAAATTTAATAAATTGATGTGTGAATAACTATCTCTTTTTAGTAACCACACTTTACACCATCTAGTTCTTTTAACATTATTCCTTTTTTATAATGGTTCTTCTTATTATTTTACAAACTAAGTACCAGATTCAAAATAAATAGAAAGCTTCTTTACTCAAGACTGACATATCATCCACGGGGATTGCAAGGAGAAAACTGTGCGGGCCCCTACACGCTCCGTTTTACCTGCACAGTCTTAGTTTGCACAGGTATATATATTCTTTCAGCAGCTCTCCAAATGGCACAGGCTGCGCTTTAGGACTGCGCAAACTAGAAGTCCCTACACGCTCTGTCTTCACGGTGCAAACCAGATTGTGCAAGCAAGTCTACGGGGATAACAGAGCGTGTAGCTGCACCTAAATGTCATATTGTTAAACCGTCCCTGGGCACGGGACGATTCCCGGATAGATCAATGGTAAGAGCATTGGCGTACCAAGCCAAAAGTCCCAGATTCGATTCACATGTCCAAGTGCCATCTTTCTATTTAAAGAATATGATTGGTTTCTTGTTTACTCGTATGTAGGGCTTGTGGCCATCATACGTAATTTTGTTTGATTAATTCACGCATTTTTGGGTCCATACACAACACTAAAAGGTCCATATTCGCTCACAACCAGTGCAACTTATTCACATTCTACTTTAGGACACTTTCTTGAATTACCAGGGTGTTAATTCATTACACTCCAGTTGACCACTATAGAATTTCTTTCACCGTATATTTCTCTTCCATAAAAATATGATTGTATACTAACGTTTTTATATTTGATTCTATTGAATTATGTTGTATGCTTAGCTAGTTTTCAGCTCCTCAATATTACAAGTAAAGCCGATAAACGGACTACAGTTCTATCATGCGAATATTATAACATTTTCACATCATATTTTTACCTTTTTTTCCCCCTGACAATCATTGTATATATATCCACCATGTTTATCCTATTACTGATTCCTACCTTTCCTGATATTATATATACTTTTTTTTACCTATTTAATTTTTTTTAGTTTCTTGATGTATTTTTGTCTTTTTCTTGTATTATTAAACTATACATTTTGGTTTTTAATGTTCACTTATTGTTTATGTTATTTCAACTTGAGTTTTTATCATTCTCTTGCTAGATATTATTTCGTACTGTTCTCCTTTATTGCGTTTTCCCATATTTATCTTACCGTTTTCGTATGTTTCCTTTTAAGTAGCTCTTCTCTGTGTTTTAATTAATTTACCTCCCTCTCTTTGCCTATGAAGACGATTGGAAACCTCACTGTTAAAAAAAAAGTTGTCAATGCATCAAGTCTGGACCAAACTCGGACGTTTTAGATCAGAATTTTATGACATAAACTAGTTTAAATCAGTCGAAATTACCATACCAACTTAACTTCCTAGGCCCTAAAGGTTAAGCTTAGTCAAGCTTAATTATATCGCGATGGAAAGAACCTTGAACAGTATATTTATAAATTAGTGTAGAGTATCTCACATTAGCAAACTGTTTGTTTAGCAGAGCAAATAATACAGTTTCAGATCTCCGCCTATGAATAGATTAAAAATTAAAGATAAATTACATTTAGTAATGTGTTTAAGGGACTGCCTACCGAAACGCTGAGTTGGATTACGAAGGTCCATAGATATCGCGTTAGTTATTAAGTGATTTATTATTTCAAAATATATCTTACGTCAAAAATAAAATAGAAAGGTTTCAAAGTATTCTTTATAATAAACACTTTCTGATTTGATAGTTAAAAAAATATGTAAAATTAAAATCAGTTTGTTTTCAAAAACGTTTCGCACGAAATGTTGCAATTCTGAAATCAAAGTAAATAGTTATAAAGATCTAGCCTTCCTTGGACAAATAAAGTTATTTTTAAAAGGGTCACAAGATACATTTTAAGATAATTGAGAGTTTTCTTGGTCTATTTAAGAATATTAGAACTACCTTTTTAATAAGAAATACAGCTTTGTGAGGCTATATCCCTTCAAGTAGGCGGCGTCCTTAAGGAGAATTAAATTCATTTGGTGATCCGACTATAGTTTATATACAATTTACAGATTCTTACCTGCACATTAGGCTCAAGATACGGCACATCGCATCGGCACGGGAAATATCCCAGATTTGAGTTTTTACCCATTTTCATACAAAATAATGTAAAAATTAAAAAATACGTAATGACCCGAAACTCAGCGATACTGACAAGTGTGCGTCAATCTAAACGCGTGTGTCGTGACGTGCGTTGTAGGGTAATTAGATTGAAATATTAATGAATTAAGTAAAGATGAGAGAATTGCTATAGAATAATGCAAATGAAGATCAGGACAAAAATGAGAATCATTTAGCATAGATTGAGGTGTGTTATCTATGTTTGACGATTTTTCGACAGTCACAAACAGAACAAAAATTACTATTTTAACTAGCGTCCATCTTGCCATCGCGATATTTACTTTCTCTCGAACCCTCTAAGAAGAAGGTACCGGTATTGTGATCGTCAAAATAATCGAATTCTATATTCTGATAAATTTCGACGTTTTATGACTCCTTGAAACAGAAAAAATTGTTTTCCTGATGCCGTTTGTCTGTCTGTTTGTCTGCGTGTCTTGATCTCAGCCTAAAGCAGAAACCCTTTTACTTTTCGGGCTACAACTTGGTATCTAGAGTTTACATTGGGTTTTCTCAAAATAGGCTCTAACGGTTTTGATTAAATTTTGTTTCCAAGCCCTGTTTAACATTATTAACAAAATGGAAACTCTCATTTCCCCATGAAAATGGCTTTGAGGGTACTTAACATAAGCAGAAATTTCCAATTTTAATCATATCTCAGCAATTATTTGAGATACGAAATAACTTATCACTGTACAGTTGTGGTATTATTAAAAATAACAAAATCATTTGAAATATCATTTTTACATAATCAATAGTTTCTGAACTATATGCAAATATATATGCATATTTTTTTACAATTGAAACTGATTGTTATGTTCTTTGGTGGACAGAGATGGTCCTATTTTCCCACTGGTTATGTAACAGTATATATTACTTAATTTATTCTCTTTGATGGAGTGTTTTGGCAACATTGTACATTATTTCGTTTCACAAATCTTACGAGCTTTAAGATAAAATTAGTCCGGTTCTTAGCTCAGTCGGTAGCGTGATGTCTACCAAGCTAAAAGTACCGGGCTCAATTCCCGGCATGGCTGAAATATTTATTATGGGTAGGCTTGCCAGATTTCTGAAATTTTCAACCGGGACACCGGAATGCCGAAATTTAAACATTTTATTTCTTACATATTAATATTTATATATAAGTTACTTAAGTAAGAAGAAACACTTTGAATGAGGAATAAAAATTTTAACTATATTTACATGTACTTTTCATTGGCTAGGACTTTTTAAAAAAAGTCTTTTTTGGTTTTAATCTTGTTGTAAAAATCTTTACAAGCTAATCCGATATATTAATTTTACATGTCATCAAGCCTTGAACCGTAGATTCCTTCATTAAACCCCTATCATCAGTCCATGCGTTGTTCATCAACGAAAATACTCTCTCAACTGGTGCTGATGTCCCAGGTAAGCAGAAGGCATACTCAACAATCTTGACCAGATTGGGGGCTTCTATGTGATTCTCCTTGAAGTGACCAAACAGCCTGAGCCATTTTTCTTCACTTGAAATAATCACATCTCTGGTAGTCTCTTCTTGCTTCCACTGTTCCCAATTTGACTGCAAATACTCCTTAGCAAGCACAAGTTCGTCAAATAGCTGATCATTGTTTATTTTCATATTGGGTATATCAAGACTGCTATTAATAATTTCAGCAGAAGTTTCGGCGTTTTCCCAATCAACAGCATTTGTTTTGGTCAGATTGACCCATGACAACTGTTTAACGTTTCCAAAACTATTCACCCAGAGGTCCAAGTATGCAATGCATCTTTCATAAAAGCCATCAAATTCTTCTTTCACTCTGTTACGGACTTGCACATATAGATTCCTGTAGATGTTCTTTGCGCCCATAGGTATAAAGTTTGAAGCCTTTCTTTCTGTCAGGTTTCTTTTGAGATCTTTATGAGCTTCACCAACCTCAAAAGCTGTAGTGTTAACTTTTTACATTCCCAGGATGGCCTTGTTAAACAGTGCAAGCTGTCTGTGGACAAACAACAAGTAGAGCTCGCCCATTAAATCCGTAAACAACTTTTTTTATTGTTGATGGGCACATTTCTTGGTAAAA
Source organism: Timema podura (assembly GCA_033556935.1). Lineage (NCBI taxonomy): Eukaryota > Metazoa > Arthropoda > Insecta > Phasmatodea > Timematidae > Timema > Timema podura. The sequence goes on along the minus strand of JAVRXN010000009.1, from coordinate 98,827,419 downwards.
AAACAACGCTTTCAGACCTTCAAAAATCTGTAAAATTCTTTCCAGAGCGGACATCATTGATAGAAACCGGGTGTTCCCGTGTTGAATGAGTTTACGGTACTGTATCTCGGCATATTCACAAAATTCTTTTAGTTTAGTTACACGGACTGTGTATATGTGGAAGTATTTATAATTCTTCACCAGTAAGGCCTCAATATCGATTGGGAGACTGTCTACTGCAGTTTCACACAGTTGTGCACAATGTGTGATCCACATCCGATTCCATTGATTTCCCGTCCTAGGTTAGTCTTGAGTCGATGGAAAACATTGTTTTTCCCTGCTCTTTTCACACCACCGAAGTTAGTGTTGCATTTATCTCCCCAAAAGCCAACTACTTTGTTGTTCAAATTGTTTTGCAATAGGACAGAGCATAAGTGATTTGTAAGAATTTCAGATGTTTCACCCGCCACAGATTTGAAATCTAATGACTTTACTTGTACACCTGAATTAGGATTAAAGTAGCGCACAACAATTGGCACAAGTTTTGTATCCTTTCTGCTTGATGCATCCATACTTACAGATACGTAGTTTGACTTGGTCAAGTCTTCTTTAAGCTCTTCTTGAGCTAAAGGAGCTATGACATTTAAAACTATTGCCTCACGCTTAGTTTTTCCGAGTGAGAATTTAGTTTCAAAAAACTTAGAAATTGGTTTTGATGAACAAGAAGTCGAATTGAAACTTAGGCTATGGTTTGCTGTGTGGTAAGCAAATGTCGCCTCTTTTGCTGCTAAGTCTAAGTTATTGTCATTAGAACTCGCAGTCTTAAAAAAATTTGTCAGTTTTGATGAGCTAGCAGCACATGCTAAACTCTTTTTGTGTTTACTCGACTGCAAATGATCTTTTATATCGGATCAACCACCGTGAGCAACAGAAAACTCAGAATTACAATGTGAACATTTAACTCTATCATCTTGATGTTGATTACCAGTACCAGTACATACCTTCTTCAAAAAACGGAATTCATTCTGTAAATCCTCGGTGAATTTACACGACCGTTTTGGCATTTTAACAGAGAACACATAAACTTTCACTTAAAACATAAATAAAACAGCGCTAGCTCACTAACACAACAATCACCGCCGACGGGGACTGACAACTGACTGACTTATCTCAATCGCAAGCGGCTAGCGCCGAGGTGGGCAAGTCCAACGTTATTGCACACGAGGGGGTGTAGCGTGCAGCGAAATCTCTTCTGGCGCTAAAGCTACACCCCTTAGTGTCCAATATTGGACTCGCCTGGAGAGCGGGACGGCAAGACAAGACGATACGATGACAATACTATTAGCAGACCATCATTCTTCCACAGTTTCCACTTTTCATACAGTACAGTGAAATAAATGAAAAAGTATTTATCCTAAATAATCCTTCACAGTTAATTATTTTTAGACTTTTGGTCATCTATTATAAGAACTATAATCAAATTTAATTTTTACCGGGACGTGAAGTAAACCGGCCGGGACACCGGGACTTTGTCTGAAAACCGGGACTGTCCCGGTCAAACCGGGACGTCTGGCAAGCCTAATTATGGGTGAACTGTGGATTTTTTCTTTCGTAGTGATGGCTTAATGGCCGGAGACTGGATGTTGTATCTGTTCTAGATCTAAGCTTATTTATTTGAGGTATTTAGCAGCACTTATAAACTAAGTCGTGGGTTCAGTCGGTTCAGAAAGTGCCGCTAAATCCCTCAAATAAATGAAAGTGAAAGATAAAAGTGAGATAATCTGTACATTTATTTTCAAATACTGACGCTTGTCTCACAAGAAACGTGCTTCAAATGTATGCGCGTACATTATACGCTCGTGTGTCGCCAGCCTTAGCCTACCTCTAACTAGGTGTTTACAGCCGCCGAGAGGTTACTCATTTCAGGTTAATTGGATGCGTGGAAGTACTGCTGCTATAATTGGACAACTTTCTTTTAGTTGGATTTTATTTTAAACTTTTTTTTTTAGTCTCAATTATGAGGTATTTTCAAACATTGCATAACTTTGTTATTGCTTTTGATTTGTTTTGAAAGTTTTTTTATTAATCTTCTTGTTTTGGAATATAATTGAAAAAGTATATGCGTATTTCGTTTGAACAAATATTTTCCACGTTCTCCCCTGTAGAGTTAGAAATAATTTTAGCCGTACTCCATTTTAATTGGTGCGTTCAACACAAGTGATTTCATTAGCTCAATCTATAATAATTGTTTGAATTATCTGACATTTTAAAATGGGGATAGAAGGATGTATTTTAATAAAATACGTTAGTATTCACCTGAGTAGAGAAAAAAAATGAGGAAAAAAAAATGAGGAAAAAAAAATGTGAGCCACTGTGAAAGAAAAATGCGCTAACATAAGCTAATAAATTATTTAAACATTTTGTCAGTATGTACCCTTAGGCTACCCTATAGGATAGCAAGATTTCCGTGCGTTATTCCATTATGGTATATCTTACAAGCTTAGGCTATAGTAGAGTCCGTCAAGCTACCTTTCAATTTAAACGGACTGTACATAATCTCGTTCCTCCTTTCTGTCACTATTGTTACTTTCGGTGCGATCAACCTTGCCAGCTAATGTTTTTACCGTTAACATCATATTTAAAACATTTGCATTGTATTGCTTTGATGAAGTTTAATCCGATGTTGTTGTTTTTTTACATCTGAAGGGATCAATCATTGACAATATAATTTTCACACAATGGGCATAAAAAATAGCTTTATTTGATAAACGCTTAAGCTACTTTAGAGAATGCCCCTAATTGATGTGACAGGCGTGTCCTAAATACGTCAATTTGTGCCAAATCAAGCATCGGTATTAACCCTATGTCCAGCTTGATGAAGTTGAAATTGTATTACTGGTACAGGCAGCGTTAATGTGCAGTAACTTCTGTTTCAACTTATCCGGAGATTGTTTTTGTTATTTCTCTGGTTTCATTTGAGTTGTGTTTGGGTTTTTATTTTCGTTCGTGCCCGCATTTGCTGGGAGAAAGAGTGGAAAATCATTTAGGGAATACCACCCTCAGGATTGATATCGGGACTTTAAGAATGTTCTTTCAACTGATCTTTAGTTGAATAGTTGTCAATGATTTGGGACAAGAGTGTATGAGCGGATAGGGTTATAGCAAACTATATTGTTAAAATAATTAACCTACAACTTAGAGCAGGTGTCCACAATATAAAGAAACAAATCTTAAACATTGAGCTTTATTATAATCGAATAACATAATAATTCACTTTTCTAAATTGTTACTAATTTCCAAAATAGTTATTTCTACCCTTTAAACAGCTTACAAAGAGTTTAACCAAGAGAGTATCATAAATCAAGCCTTAAGGTTCGCTACGTTTTGTCATAATAGATAATATATTTGTCCAAAAATCACACTGTCTTCTCGTTAGCTATTTTTTCTTTTTATAGGACATAGTTTTAAAACCACGTGAAATAGAAATAAAATTATTATTATTATTAGCACCGCGTCTTACTACCCTTTCGGGTTGTACGCACTTACGCTAATGTGTAATGGTAGGGTGATTGTGAGATGAAATGCAGGACCTACAGTTTAACGTGGAATCCGAACCACGGTGGAGACTGGCATTCCTCACATTCACAAGTTGTGATTAATACACGTCTTGTCAGAGGTGAAGGAAGGGTTTGGCAATCAGATAAATCTGTGCCTGGACCTAGATTGAACCCCGGACCTCCAGCACAGAAGTCTGACACCTTACCCCTAATAGAAATAATGCTTTGTTTGGACATTACCATTTATCAGAATATAAACTCCACTAACTGCTCGTCTAATAGTTGTCAAAGTATTTCCGACGAAACTGCAACGATATTCAACTTTTTTATTTTCCTTCGTGTTTAGGCTACTTGAGCCACTTTATTCTGTAGATTTTAACAAAAAAAAAATTCTTCACTTGCGAAAACATCTTAAACTGTGGGCTCATATTTAGGTGGTTCTCAACCATTTGTTTTTGCTCACGACACGCTAATCTTTGTCGTGAGTCCTTGCGGCACACTGAACGTGCAAGTTGGCAATACTACTGAAAAGTCGGGCATGCACATATTCAGAGATATTTCTCTCAGTTGAACAAGAAATTCGTGTTTTTTTTTTTAATCTTATATTTGACCATGGATTTGACTTAATTGTAAGGAACGATATGCTCAAGTTTCTCATTAATTACTCAACTCTGATTTTAAGCCACTAAATCTTATGTAAAATAAATATCTTAACGCTGTCGAACACTTTTTTATTATTTAAAAAAAGTTGAATTAAACTACTTTTTTTTTTTTTTTAACAAAGTCGAAACTTTATTCGCACACCTAGGGGATTTTGATGTATACATCTTGATAACCACTGAGCTATACCATTCATTCATGAGCTACCCTTAAATGTCAGAAATATTCCAAACTCACCGAGTAACCAGCGCGACCCGCTTCTTTGGTCAAATGGTCTGAAGCTATCACTCTCACAATAGACTGTACTGTCGATGATGGGCAGATCAGGATTCGAATCTCGGTCGGATGTACTGAGGCTGGTTTTTCATTAAATGGTTTTTCTATTTGCCCTCCACGCAAATTCGGGTACACTTCCTCTAAATTCAACCTTCCTCGTCCTTAACGCATTAGCGTAGCTAGTACATACGCGTGCTACACGAACCCGAAGGTTTAGTAAAACGCGGTGCTAAAAAAAGATAAATCTAAAAAAAAATCTGGTTCGAACAAAAGTAATACAAGGAACGCTAATATTTTCAATGGCAAATCGAATGGACTCGAATAACATCGAATAGTTAATCCAAAAATAACGAGAGGGATATCTGTCTTTCTCGTCATGATTTGTCCTCTGTCTTTCCAAACCATCCTAACCGAGTGGTCTGCTTTGCTCAGTTGGCATCCCGTTAACAAACAGGCTTTTGTTTTTCCTGGCTCGATGATGCTGCCATCTTCTGATCACCTGATGGACATTGTACTACGTGGTGATACTGTAGCTATTTGCATGATAATGTGAATTTCCCCCCACTTCCTCCCCCCGTTATCGCAAAGCCCGTACCCCTCGGTGGTTGTAATATTACTATATTACGCCCGACGCGCTGTCACAACTTTTCTGCATGATGGGAAAATCATTGTTTCTCGCGGGCCCGAACGTTGCAGGACTTTTTTTTTCAGTCAAGATATGATTACAGATATTGAAGGCTGTACCGTCCTTATCGTCGAAAGAATCCCACAGAAACGAGGTTGGAAATCATTATCTCATAATGCTATTAATCTGTCGAACGCAAACTCCTAGTACCTAATGTCACAATATGGAAAAACGTTACCTCGGATGAGAGGCTTCAAATTGATTAGCGTATATCAAGCATTCTCTTAGTAAATATGTTTTGACATTCAACATGATAAATTATAAACTTAATATTTTGGCTTTTGTATTTGAGGTATAACTTTCATCGGGCCTCAGCCACGTCAATAAAACTTATTCATTGCATCATCCATCGTCAGCCGATCCACCAAAATTAGTTCTATCAACATGTTTTATGCCGTAAATAATAAACAGTAGCCCGTATCTGTAGTGCGTGGACTAAACTATCAGGCTCATCTAATCTGGTTGCTAGTGACGGGAGATCGGGGTTTGAACACGGCTGGATGTACCTAGGATGTTTTTTCTTAATTGGTTTATGACTCTCCCTCCCCACAAATTCGGGTAAACTTCCTTTAAATCCAACCTTCCACATCCCTTACACATTATCATAGTACATATACTTATAACCCGAACGGGTAGTAAGACTCGGTGCTAAAAAAAACCCAGTAGCATGAGTGATTATCACAGGACTATCTCTGATTTAGAAGACCGTGGCTCGATTCCTGTTTTTGCGCTAAGAATGAAGATGTTTTCAATAATACGGTTTCCCATCCTCTCTCCAGGAAATTGATTATGCGATTCCTTCAACTGTATACTCATCCAGATCTAATAGGCTATTATTATTATTATTATTATTATTATTATTATTATTATTATTATTATTATTATTATTATTATTATTATATTGAATAAGCATCCCTGGATAGCCGCTACGGGTGCTCCTCTATCTTAGGAGTTGGTCATGAGTGTAGTGAGGTCTTAACGTAAAAATAAACATTAAAAAACACTCATAAGCTCGCTAAGGCTTTTCCTGGGCTAAAATATTTTAAAGATAAAATAGTCGCCCACTCGGATCTCCGGCCGGGCGCTAGAATCGTTGAATGTATGTATACAATATATATATACATTCAACGCTAGAATGGACTCGAAAGAGATAGGGTGTAATGAGATGGACTGGAGGGAAATGAATATTATATAAATTGAAACGTCCTGTCGCGTATAGAGAATAGAATATGCTTAGTCAACTGAATACGTAATGTGGTCAATATTTCGAAAGCAGGCCTACGCTTACCGTCCTCCCTCTTTTCTTAACCCGTTAAACACGCCGTGACTTACGCCACTGGCAAATGAGTAACTTCTCGGGCACATCGGTGGAACCCATCTTCCCCTACTTATTCGCGGGGACGCCATTATTTTACGGAAGTATCGAAAATCGATGTTGCCGCCGCTCAATTATGCACCGAGATCATTTAACATCGTGCACCCCTCCAAAGTACGGTTCGTGTTTCTCCAGGAAGGGCGATGACTCCAGAGCACGGGGTTTCTCGGGTTACTGCCTGATGAAGACAAGTTGAGGGGGAAAGGGGGTCGCTTGGCTAAACTTGCATTAAAGTGTCATTACTTGTCCGGAGGGGTGCATTTGTAGGGGCCTGCCCACACCTCTAAAAGGTGTATTTAGACCTTATCATAGCTTCTCCCTCACGCGATATAAATTGAACTGTCATACAGCTTAACTCAGTGACTTGCATGTCTGTATATCGAACTAAGGAGTCAGGGTTCGATTCCCGATACGGCCGAAAAATACGTCATTGAGGAAATCGGGACTTCTCCCCTTCACGGCGATAAGCTAATGGTTTGGTGTTTTGCATGTTCTAAAATTTAGTTATTTGGTCTGTTCTGATATAAGGTAAACGTCCTAGTAATGAACAATGTTCCGGTGATGGACATATTTGCCAGTTTTATGCATAAAACAAGCCTCAAATTGCACACATACGCTATCTATTAATGCTATGTGTCACTTTTAAGTATTTCGAAATAGTTCACTAATTGACCACCACTATCGTTTAAATCTGCCCATTGTTAACTGGCATCATAATTTTCTGTGTTGGATATTTCACTGCTGTGATATCAACAGTTCTCGAATATCTGTCAAGGATGTCCTGGAATTTAATGACAACTTTTGTCTTCATTTAAAAAGCTTATCATCTAATGCTGATATGCTCATGACAGATATTCACTCACTGTTGATTTTACCATGTGAAGAAAACTAAACTTAATGTTTTTACAGTAGCAATATTATATTTATTTGACCAAAAACTACATATACTATAAAAACTACAAGGCTACTGCTCTTAATTCGCGTTCCCATCATAAAGTGTAATGTAGAAATCACTAGAGCTATATTAAATGTGATGTAATTTAAACTATCAATCGGAAGGATATACATCTGGGTGTATGAATACATCAAAGCTGGTTTGCCACCGCATGGAAAACAGATTTTTTTTTGTCTAGAAAAGTTGAGAAAACATCAGGAAATGTTACAAAAAATATTGGAATATCTGTGATTTTTAAACATTAAACTTCAATTTTTAAATGGTAGTTCTTTGCATAGACTTGAAAGCGAACTGAAGAAATATTAAAGTCAAATCGCTTATATTTCTCTCTCCCCACCCAAACCTTTTTTTTCTCCTTAAAATTGTGGGCTGCGTGACAACTGCATATATTTCCTCATCAAGGTCAAACTATCCTGTTTTAAACACAAAATGACACGACTTCAAAATAGTCAATTTTATGAAAATTGAAATTTCATTCGTCTATAATACTCTTAAAGTAAAATGTCTGGAAAATTGGGGATTTCATCTGGGAAACCTGGAAAATACAGGAAGTTTCTGATGAATAAAATAGTGGCAATCCTGATTAAAGTTAATCTAGTGATAAACTCCTAGATAAGTTTATTCTTATGGCGATTCGACTTTTCAAATATAATTAACTGTATTGGCTGCACTTATATAGTGCCTTGGGCTCCGTGGGAGACCGTAGTTCAATCTTTACAGAGTTCACTTTCGATATATTTTTTATATAGGTCTTTGCCCTCCTAAAAACATTGACTGGTATATTTCCTGTTAGAAATTGGCTTGGAAACACAATACTTGGTCATTCATAATTTAATTATTGTATCTATAGGCCTGTAGTAGAAAATGGTAGAATTTAGTCGAAACTTATCCCTATTTTCCTGAAAGGAGATTGGGAAGCCATAAAGTTATTTAGCCTCAGTACAGCCGGCTGAGACTCGAATCCATACCTTCTCGTGAGTGGCGAACTAAACTTAGCCGAGCTTGACGTTTAATCCGTGTGCCAACCGACGCAGGTTACCCTGATAAACAATTTTTCTGTTTTAGATTTGTACCGAACCACGGAATTCTAGGACGAACATTGCCACTTACATAGCTTTACAATTTTGTTTCGTTATTAGATAATTTATGAATGCTCGCATAATAAACTTAAAATGGTTTTACAGTTTAATAAAAGTAGGTCGTAATAAGTAAAGAAATATTTAACGAGCGATACTACAGTAGTAATAGTAAAGTTATGCATAAGGTTTGTGTATTCAATCTGAAATAAAATATTAACGCTTAATTCTTTATTATTATTTATTATTTTACCCGCATCTGTGGGCACGTGGACTAAGGTGTCAACCTTGTTTGGCTTAATTTACCGGTTATGGGGAGGTCGGAGGTTGAATCTCCGGTGGGTGAACTATAGATATTTTGTTTCCTAAATGAGGTTTCACTCTCCTTCTACGCAAATGTGTGTTCATTTAGGAATGTATACCCATTTTATAAAAGTAATAAGATGTACAATTTACAGGGATGAATCACATTTGTAAACTCCTTCACTTCTTTTTGTTTACGGCTAATTTTCTAACTTTGACATCCCCGTTATCGGCAATCCGAGCCTGATGCCTGATACTACGTGATCACTGGTGTGGGCGCCGTTTAACATTAGCATGAACTTGCTCGTAATGTTAATAAATAGATGAACAGTGAACACTTTTTGTTGTGGTGCCCATGTTTTTTTTAAGTTCATTCTTTTCCGTTATTTCTATAATAAAATTTGATGTGTTGATATATTTTTAATATTTTACTTAAAACCATAATATTCTACTTACCCCTATGGCGCTCGTTTTTCAAAACATTTAATTATTTTCTTTCTCCTGTAAAGAATTTTCTTTTTTACCACTAGTATTTTCAACAGGGATGATACGTATCTAGAAAACAACGAAAACTCAGTAAATTCTGTGTGATAGAGAGAACTTAGGGTGAAGTCTGGGAATCTTTCAAAAGTCACTGGTATTTTCAGATATATTTATATAATTATTGAAATACGACGTTATAAACAAAAGATGTGTTGAATCCACTATTTACAAATCAGAATCTTCATTTAATCTTCGAATTTAGAATCTCGAATTTAAATCCGAATGTTGGAAAATATTATGCCAATAACAGAATAATATAAAATTGAAATATTACCTGCTTTTGTGGATGCATGGTCTAAGGCGTCATTCTAGTGTTGAATTTTGGTTCGAATCCCGGCCGGGTGTATTGAGGGGGGTTTTATAACAAAAAAAAGCCACTCTCCTTCCACGCAAATATAGGTACACTTCCTCTAAATTCAACTTTCTTCATTCCTTATTCAGTAGCGTAATTAGTACTTAGTCCCGATTTTATATAACCTAAACAGATATAAAGACACGGTGCTAAAAAAAAGTGTTTTTTGGCCAAACTGCAATCGTTTTAAACATTCACTCATTGTGTTAAATCAATGATTTGCTTGTAAAGTTTTCCTTGTAATTATGTTGTAGCTGAATCACCAAAAACAAGTATAAAAGCTCTAAAAAATTCCATTCTAAATTTTGAAAAGAAATATAATTTTATATTTTTCGAATCTCGAACTCGATAATTTCTCGAATTCTTGAATATCCTCAGGGATTCGAGGGTTCTAAGATTTTAAATTATAGCTCATTTTAAACTTAAATAGTTTGTTCTTTCTCCAATTCATGTGATTTTTAGGAAAACATTGACATATTTTGTCTTAATTAATAATCTTGTATCAAAAATAAAACAGTGAAAATAAAGATTAATATGTATTTATAGCCTTGCATTTAAAAAACTAGAATAAATCATTTTGTAACTGTTTTGGTCTGGAAAAGTAGGTTTAAAACTTAGTGTTTCAACCTTGGCCACGCACGGTATAGCACACAAAAATAAAAAATTTAACAGTGGTGGTAAGCTTGCGATATAATAAGACACATTCAAAGTTGAGTTGTTTTTCCCAGACTTAGACACGCAAATACCACGTGATATTTGACAGGTGAAATGTTCTTTGTGAAAGGCTTTTTTTCATTCGGTATACCACACGAGAGCCACACGCTTTGCCGTAATGATTGCTTACAAATGCATTGTACAACTTCTTATAGTTTGCCGTGGTAGTCATTAGTGATGTTAACGAGTGTACTTCCTTTCTTAGTACCACATCAAAACGAAAACAATGGAATGATCTGTTAAAAATATATTTAGAAAGATCGATACTTGAACTTTTTTATGTGTTTTATTTTTACCAACTTACCTTGTACCATAGTGGCTATATAGTTTTGGGAGGGGGAGGTAGAGAAGTTGTCTAGATGAACCTGGTTCGAACCTAAGATGAGCCTTTATACATTGTTTATCCATGATTTGGTTTGTATCAATCATATTTTACCATCTATCGTTGAAATCTATCGTTGAATGAATGCTCTCGAGTTTGTAGTTCTATGTTATGTTTTATAACTCTGTGTTTAGAAACTTCACGTTATATCCCCTTACCAGTAGGGCGTGCAATGATTGGTATTACCGACTCTAACCCAAGAGGTCGGAACTGGACTTGCTTTAAATCCCGCCTAGTTTGATTTATATTGGTTTTGCTCAGAGAGATTCACTCATATATCCAGGTGACTAATGGTGCAGTTCCTATGATTTATCCTCCTAAGTCCTAACCTATTAGATTAAGCCGTTAATAAACCTAATCTTGAACAAAGCTATTACAAAGAGTTTTTAATTATATCTTTTCTAGGTTACGCGTCTCAATGCCCACTTGAGAATCCTTCGCTTGCAAATCAAATGAACACCAGGCAGATAAGGAGGTTGAATGTTAAGGAAATGCAATCACATTCGCCAGGAATTGGCTAGACACCCGACTGGGATTCTAACAGATGATAATGCCAGTGAAATCCGTTGGCACATAAATAACACTGGTGGTTTCACAGAGTTAAACACGTATGTTTGATTTAATTTGTTTTTTACATAGTCTTACGTATCCGTCCGGGCTATAACTCAATGGTGTCAGCCCGCAAACGATTTATACCGACTGAGCGCTGCCGCATGTTGGCGAAGATAGTGCCAACATTTGCGGCCGTCAAGATCAGTTTTATATACCGGAGCCACTACTTTTTTTTATTCAAGTAGCTTCTCAGTTGTCCTCACGAGGCTTAGTCGACCCCGTTCCAGACTCACTGCTTCACAGAAGATCTGGAAGTGCTGGGGATCGAATCCGAGACCTCTGAATATGTAGCTAGGACTCTGACCACTTGACCACAGAGGCGGCCAAATGCTATAGAGCTAGCTATAGGCCGGACGGATAGTAGGACTCGATGGAAACAACAAACTAAATCAAACAAACGTGTTTAACTCTATGAAACCACCAGGTCAACGGTTTCTTTGAATTTTCATAAAGGGAGGGCAAAAAAACCCATTTAGGAAAGAAATTATCCTCAAAACACTCGCCTGGAATTTGACCAGACTATATGAGCCAGACATTTAGACCGCATGCCCACCGATGTTGATGTCACACGTAATGTAATGACCTAAAAAGTGCAATCTACATGACAATGGTAGTTATATAAAATAAATGCCTACTTTGTGGTTATATTGATATCAAAGCCTTAGAGACATCTGCAGATGAAGTCGTATAGAAGGATGCTAGGGTTGGGTGGGGTGGGGACGAAATAATCGAGCTCGCAAACAACAGCTATCGCTGGTTTCGAATGTAATTTTTAGTTTGCGTGCTTGTGAGCCCTTTGTGACCTGTCGCAACGGGGGCGGGTTTAAAACACGGTATGTCATTATTTTATTACAAGCAAAACCTCATTTTTTTTCCTATCAATTCAATTATCTGTCTCTTGTTGAACACATTCTCTTTGTCATTGAGGTTATAAAGCTGCATAAGAACCATTATATTTTACAATAATTTATTGATTTTTTTATTTCGGCGAAAAATATGCTTTATTTAGAATATAAGTGGGCCTATTAGGTGCAGGGCGGCCTTAAGAAGGGGCGAACGGGGACACCGCCCCCGGCCCCGCGCTAAGCGAGGCCCCGCACCTCAGGTTAAAAAATTTACATTGGAAAAATGAAAATATAAATGGTAATTTGTATCTGCTCTTTGCCACCGCCATACTGACTCTCCACCCTCCCGTAGTCCCCTCTCCCACGGCTCTCTCGCTGTCATCGGAGAATTGTTTTACTTTGCATGCTTTTTACCATGAGGAACCTCACATCAATATACAATGTATAGGGGCCCCGCAACTGCTAGGGCCGTTCCTGATTAGGTGTACGTGCTAGCTTTGCTGCTCTCATCGTCACGTAAGTTATGTTTGTAATTATTTAAAGATTCTTATGAACTCTTCATATAATGATCTTATTTCATATCAATCATTTAAACTATCTAAACCCAAGGAACAGTTGTTGAATATCTGTCATGACTGAGCATAAAGGCATTAGATGAAAACTTGTTAGATAAAGATCAGGACACCTTGAAGATGAAAGTTGTCATTAAATTCCAGGACACCCTTGACAGATATTCAAAAATTAAACTCTATGTTTATACGAGAGAATTATTTGATTTATTATGACCAAAACATGGTTTTGATGTGAAAACCGCAAACATATTGCATTTAACTCGCGTTTTATTTCACCCCCACCTTAAAGGGAGTTTGTAAGGGAGCAGAAGCTTTAAGGTCCTTATTTTTTTTTTTTTACAGTTTTTACCAAAATAATTTAAAATATCGCTTTGGTTTAAACATTAAGTTTAATTTAATACACATAATAATTTCAACAGTTCTTGGATATTAATTTTGTCATGAGCATCGCTACATTTTATCAGAAACTTTTCATGCGAAAATAAAAAGTTATTGTCAAACTACGCAACCCTCATGTCAGGTGTTCAAAAACTGTTAAAATTACTGAGTGTGTGCCTCTGTGGTCAAAGTTCTTGGCCACATATCCAGAGGTCCCGGGCTTGATCCCCGGCACTTCCAGATTTTACTCTGAAGCAGTGGGTCTGGAACGAGGTCACCTCTGCCTCATTAGGATAATAGAGGAGCTAATTTAATTTAAAAAAAGTAGTGGCTCCGGTCTATATAACTGAGATTAACGGCTGTAGGGTTCGTTGTGCTGACCACAATGACAGCCTCTACCCGCAAAAGTTCTCACTATCTTCGCCATTAGACGGTAGATCTAGGTTGGTATGGCTCGATTGTGGGCTAACTCCATGGAGGTTTTTTTATTATGTTTAGAAAAATTAAACATAACTGTATCTATAGAACCAATATTTTATATAATTTGACCAAAAACTACGTCATGTTCCCTTCCCTCATACCCCTAATGTTTCGATTTGGTTTATTTTATTTTTTCCACACTAAAGATGTATTTGTTTTCCACTCAACTATCCAAAGTGTTTATAAAAAATATAGGCTATATTGTCCATATGGTAGTTATATAAAATATAATATGTTATTCGTATGGGAGTTATAAGAAATATATGTCGTTCGTAGGAGATTTTGCACAAGTTTCGCCCCCCCCCCCCCTTTTCACCCATTGTCGATGCAAGCTTTTCAATGATGCCAAATAGTTTAAGGAATCGTCGAATTCAACGTTCATCTTGCAAAGTACCAAATGAGATATTTCTAGAATCGTTGCCCCAAGTGACAGTCTCTATAAAACTTTGTGTATATTTATTTATACAGGGAATGTTTCCCTCTGCTCTGCTTGATGTCTGCCAGAAAAGAAACTTGCCGGGGAACGGAGGAAGGAGGTTTGGAAGGTCTGGGTCTGTTTTCGTCGATCTCGAAGAGGTGGGAAAAGGTCGTTCGAAAGTCAGGGATCCACGCGAATGTTAAAATACGTCTCGTACACACACACACACACACACACACACACCTATATACCACTCGCTCACGTGAACGGACTGTATCGTTAAAGAACCAATATAAACCATTGCAAAGCTTTTAAACTTTCCATCGTTGCTGTCTGCGTTGACCGGAATACTTTGATAAAAGCCCTATTCGAAAGATGGTCGTGGATGACCTTGGTTCCAATTTAAATAGGAACGAACTTTGACATTTATAAAATATTCAAAACTTTTTCCTATATTAATATTTATTGTAATGGGGCGGTTTGGTAAGGGGGTTATAGACACACAAAAACTCGTAGCTTATACTACCCCAGATCGGCCTTAAAACAAGCATAGAACATTGATAGACTATACTATATAAACCGTAAAAAGTCTCCCTTAATGACAAGGGGTGAAGAGCAAATAAAACAATAAGAACAAGTGCCCCCTATTAACTTGTAGGGGAGTAAAACCACGCAAATTAAACTAAATAAGTAAAATACCCTGGGGATAGAAAGGGAAAGTAGATGTCATACTCTATAAGTGGGACAAAATATTTAAGCGAACATTGATCATATGTACTGCTAAGCTGTGATTGAAAATTCTTTCATCAAACAAGGTGGAACGGTTTTGTTGTTTTTATTTGCTCTTGGTCATACACGTGTTTGGCCTACGTTCGCGGACAAAGTTTAGCCCTTTGACTCTCGAGTTCACATCAAGACAAGACCTTCCTTCCTTCCTTTGCAATTACGTCTGCCTCCTTACCACCACCTCCTTAGTTTACCCACCTCTACTATTCATTTGTCCTCATTTCTTCTCACCGGAAGTAGATTGGATGGAACTGGCACAGCTATTCGTACTGTTATTTCGTGGGTGTGAGCGGCGTCTTGCTTGTCTTATTGACTGCCTCGAGGAACTTTGGTGTTTTCATTCCTATTCCAGCTGAACATAATTATCTTGTATTTCTTGTTTATTAACGTTACGAGTAGTTCTATGTATAATAGACCTCGCTCCCTCCATGTTTTTATCGATACCACAGTTTTAATATCTCTCTTTGGATTTCAAGTTAAAATATCTCCTACAATTTCTCCTTGAATTTGAAGTATATATATATTTTTTGGTGATCAAATAAAACAGAAAACAAATCAATACTATATTAAATAGTATATTATATTTATGGAGAATAACCGTTGTCCACGTGGCTTGGAACGTTAGTCTCGCAATGGATGTAAAAGTTAAAAAAATAAAATAAACATAAACTTACGTCATTAGTTCTCTGTTCAAAAAATTTCCGAGAAAAATATCGTTAAAAAAATGGTCCACGAATTTGATAGCTATTATTTTGTATCAGATGATATCCCAAACGGTCGAGTTAAAATAGTACCTTGCTCCGCTCATTCATATGATATATTTTATTTTATTCATTACTTTTCTAACCACTCACAACCTAACCAAAGTAACCATATTACAACATTTAGTAGAGTTATTGAATTAAAGTATGTATCGTCAGTATTTACCATGATTGGTTTTCAAATAATCCCAATAACCACCACCCTATCCCCATAGATGGCCGTATCCCTGTGCCTCCCCCCGTTTTACCTCCTTCCTTCACCCTTTGTAAAGGGGGTCGTGTGGTCCTGTACCTCGCTCGTCCTCACCCTCCAATAGGTACTGTGTAGTGTCGTGTGACCTCATGCCTGGTCCTAAATGATTAATGGCTCTCATCGGTCACCCTTCTCCCTCTACTACTGCCACTCTCTCCTCGAGCTACATGGCTCGAGTTGGCAATAAACCTCCCTCCATCTACACACGTTGTCACAAAACGTGACATCAAATATGCTTTGGTGGTCGCATTGTCTGAGGCGTTACTCTCGCAATAGACTGGATTGCTGGAGACGAGAAGTTCGGGGTTATAGTCCCGGTGGTAGGATGTACCGAGGCTGGTTTTACATCAATTGTTTCCCACTGTTCCTCCACGCAAATTCAGGTAGATTTCATATACATTTTATCTTCCTCATCCCTACAGCACTGGCGTAATTAACGTAGCGTACAGTCCGAACGCGTAGGGAGACGCAACGGATTTCCTCATACCCACCCCACCTATCTAAATCAGACTGCATTCGGGGGGTGGATTCTGCGTCAGTAAGTTCCTTATGGCACGTTGTCGGTTGTCGTAACACGCTGTCGATTAAAATTGTTTCTGTTTCATCGGGAATGTTCTGTTAGTTTAACATAGTTCATTACTGTTCGACCTGCTCAAACATTTCTCATTTTCCACTCAACAGTCCCCGGTTTGATTAAGGACTGTGTTATGTATGGAATTATGTTTGTCATTTGTAGTACTTTACTAATAGAATTAGTCATGGTTGTCCATATGCGGATGTGTCTCGGTTATAACTTTATAAATTAATGGAGTTTGAACATGCTCGTTCACACCCAGGATGTATTAGGACATCCTAGGGTTTTTACTTTCGTCATTCAACCATTTTATTGCCAAAGTTGTCCAATCTTTAAACAATAATATTACACTTATGGTACGCCTACATATTTGTCGCACAGAACGTATAATAAAACATTTAAATACCTCTCTTTTTAATATTGATCTCTAACTCATGTTAATAAGACAATAATTTTCATTATTAATAAAAATAAAATATGATTAATAGGGTAAGATGCAAGTATTTTTTTAAGATATGATAAGATTAGGATTGATTTTACTAATGTAAACACAAATGATTAGCTCTCAAAAAACTTAAAAAATAACATATTTAGTATATTTGACACTAAAAATAAGACATAAAATTGATATACCCTAGTAAATGTTGGCATTCTACTGTGAGCGTTAATTACTTAAGAGTCAATGATCTTAGTCCCTTATATTACACATATTAAAACCTATCTATAAATATTTAAAAACGTTTCAAAATTTTACACTTGACAAACTAATTTTTCATATAAATATCTGGAACTATAACACTTAGGATATACGCATTGTTCAGGTTTGACACGCACCTGTAAAATCGGAAGAACCGGGAAAAGGAATTTTATATAAAAAAAGAATAAACTAATAAAATGACTGGACTAATCATGTGAATTTAGTACATTTAGCAGAAAACTGAAAATTTTAGGCCTTTGTATAGAAGAAAAAGCTAACCAAAGAACTAGGTACGCTGATTCGAACACATGTATTATTCCACCTCCCGAAACATTGGGCTGCATAATGACGTCATATATTTCTGCATCAAGCTCACATAAACTGGTTTCTAACATCAACTACACAACTTCACACATGACAATGTTATTAAAAGTGGAAATTTTATATTCCTTAGCTACAATCTTTTGTTTGAAAAAATGGGAATTTCTACTGGTAAATTTGGAAAACACGGGGAATTTTGTAGTAAGCAAATATCTAGTTTTTTTTAAAGAATTCAGAAATGAAAATTTATTTCTGTACGTGGCTTTATATTGAATTTGAGTTTATTCATTAAATTATGATAAGTACAAAAGTTTCTTTCGTATTAAAATCTTTAATGTTTTTAGTTTGCATAGCAAGTTTTTTTGTCACCGTGTCTTACTACCCAGTCGTGTTATATTCCTTGCAATTATTGCCATAATTGTGCTATATCAATTAATACGATGTCTGTCGTGTGTTTATTTTCTTCCAGAATTAAGAGCCTAATGCTGCTATTATGATGTGTAATTATATCATACTCTAGTTTTACCATAAATAATAATTTTGTTAAACCAGTTGTAAACTTTTTAGTTTACTTTGCTTTTCTAAATGAATATTACTGTTCAAAAACATTGTTTTGGCTAATTTGTTTATCTACAATTTTAACATGTTCCTTTATTTCGAGCGAGATTTTCTTTTTTCCCCATTTTTTATTTTGAATAACCGTATAATTTAACCTCTATGCTGACCAATTTATCATTGATTTTTTGTTCTATTTTTTATAAATCTATTGGGACATTTTTGGTTCCCTGCCTACCGAACTACCGCCGTCATTGCTGATTCGTGTTTTTTTTTATTCCTCGGTTTTTCCTCTGGCAAAAGACCGCCGAGGAAAAGACCAAATTTAAATTCTAATCATGTCGTTGGGATTGACCATCCAATTTCCCCTTCATGTCCTGTCGCTGGTTGTTGCACGATCGAGAGATTGGGGTCGTCCTCCGTGTCTGTCGGTCTGTCTGTCTGTCTGTCTCACTATGCATTGGTGATCAGCTCTGCCGCAATGCACGTCAGGGGTCAGTCGGCCGGAACAGAATCACTCGTGTCTGGGGGTCAGGGTGGGAGAAAAGGAGCAGAGTTGGACAAGATGCGACCGACTGCGACGGATTAGGTGAGGTGCTCTCTTTTAATACGATTAAAAATATAAAGCTCATTTATTCTGGCTCGTCGGTGATGGGGAAGTTGGAGTTCGAATACAAGCCTGGTGTACTGAGGGCGTTTTTTCCTCACTTGTTTCATACTCTCCCTCCACGCAAATGCGAGTACATTTAAAAATAAAATTCCAACTCCCTCATCCCTACCATATCATACTAATTTATATCATAATAAAGACTTTGCATATAACCCCAAATGGGTAATGAAACGTGGTGTTATAAAATACCATCCATTACGATCTATTTCCACCAAACGTCACCTAGACGTACCTAGACCAACATCGATGGCCGCATGGACTAAGGCACGTATCTCTAGCTTACCCTGTAGTGTAACAAGCTTTCCTTGCATTATTATACTATGATATATCTTATAAGATTGGGTCTTAGTGTAATCCGTCAGTGTAAGAACGCTACCTTTCAGGGTAAAAGATGTGCACAATTCAACGCCTCCTTTAAGAACAAACTGATTATATATCAGCACTTGTCTTTCAAACTACATGTATTTAAACTATGTGTTTAGTAATTTCACCTTTAACGGTTTTAAGTATTGTGCTAATTTTCATAGCTAGGCGAAAAGGGGCTTATGTGACGGTGTGTTTTGCCTACTACTTGCAAGGCGTGGGTGGGACTTTCCTCGCTCGCGGTTGAAGTTGACGTACAAGGACGCGTACACTGCCCTCCTACCCCTCCCACACGCCCCCACCTCCATCTGCATAATTCCACTGTCGGGTTGGTCGTGAGTCAACAAGGGATCCTCCTCCGTGTGATTGGAACCATGTCGGAGGTTATTGAAGGGTGACCATTTCCTACGCACGCCAATCCGGATCAAAAATTAAGCATATACATAATTCTAAAACTGAATTTAAATATTTTCCTATGTTTTACCAGGAAAGAAGACCAGATGGAACACTTATGTTTGAATCCTTTACTTGCAATTAAAGTAGGTATTGATTAGAGTAGGAAATAATTTGACATATCTATGATTTAAAGCATCGGAATATATTATGGTAATAAATGTTATGCTTTCTAATTTATTTTTTTAATTCTAAAAATCCTATGTAGTTTTATCACATTTTCGCTATTGCTTGTATTTTGATACCCACATATTCAAAACAAGACAATTGTCAGAATTCGGGACGTTTTCAGAAATCTTATAGATGGGTACAGTAGGCTAAAATCCGGGACAGTCTCGGGAATTCTGGGACGAATTGTCGCCCTGTGCTAAGGGAGGCGTTTGTACCGCGAGGATGACCTAAACTTCACACCTTAGACACCCTTTTAAATTATTTGGAATGGAACTTCAACAATACGAAACTCGCATTAAAACAACGACTTTTCTCAATCGCTTTGGAAAACATTATCAAAAGCAGAATGTATCTTTCTTTTCCCATTTTTTTTCTCACCTCGTCTAACTACTCGTTTAGACTGGACATATACATATGAATTACACTAGTGGGTACGGGTGAGGAAGGTATCACTTAGAGGAAATACCCCGCATTTGGTGGAGGTAGAGTGGAAAACCATTTGTTTTAATCACACTCCCGCCTTGTACTCGGCTGGTATTCGAACCCCTCTCATACCGTCATTGGAAAGTTAGACTGAATGAGCCTGATATGTCTACCAGTGCTACCCCCTCCCATCCCTATCCGTATGTGTTTGTCTCTCAGCGTTGGTATGTTCGGTTCTGTTATAATGTGTAGGCTATTTTTGAAGTTAAAAATCTAATTTCATCTTTGTTTGGTCGTCAACCTTAAGATTATATTTTAATTAGCTGCAACTTTTATTCCGGTGTGCTCTAAACTTTATTTATACTTGCATTGCACTTGGTTGCCGTTGATGGAGTGGTCAGGACTTGAATCCCGTACGGGCGTGCATTGGATTGTGTTTTTCACATGTTATGGACACTTTTTTTCCCCAGTCTCCATGATAAGAGTGAATTTCTTCCCAAGATGATTTCCTCGTCCCTACCAATTGGATTTTGTTTATAACCCTTTTGTTAAGCATACCAAATGATAATGTATGGTTTCAGACTATAAAATATAAGGTTTACATCATATTTCAATACGAAACACAACCGCACCGTGGGTTACGTGAACTAAATACCAAGCTCATCTAATCTAAGAATATTATATTTAGTTGCGGCTATAACCGTAATTATCAAATTAAATAGTTTAGCTATTTAATCCAGCGCATTTGTACAGTTCTAATTGTACTGTTGGCAACATTAATTCCTGCCGAGTAGAAGATGGCTGCTTTATCTGAGCGCTCGTGATCACTGATCATAATTGATCATTCATATGCAGCAGATGATTTCCGTAAGTCCATCACAGACTCTGCCTTAAAATATGAGTGAAGAATGACCTTGGGTACGGGAAGATTTCTGGATGGCTATGTGATTATAGCATTAGCACACTAAGCCAAAGGTACCGGGTTCGATTCCCGTGTCGAGGTGT